>VWZV01014120.1:300266-397130 GCA_013397155.1 Irena cyanogastra | reverse complement strand
TTTTTTTTTTTTTTAAGCACACAAGGAGTTCGTAAGGTTTAAAATCATGCAGTGAAGCTGCATGTGACAAAGCTGTCAGTATTCGGGAGGAATTGCCAGCAGCGTGTTAATCCCAGCACTCACACAGATCTCCTTGGGTGAGAAATGCTCCCCTTCCAACACGTTCCTTCCAGTTTTCTTTCTAAACCACAATCAAAACTCTCCTGTATTTTATTTGAGATTTGAAACAGCCAGTGGTTCATTGATTTCGCATAAAGGGCTTCTGTGCAGGGGATTGTGCATTTGTTGAACTACTTAGAGCTGGTCACCCTTCCTCATCCAAAGCCCTGGGAGGAGCTGGTGGGGTTTCCATTCCAGCCACCCTACAAGGGGAGGGAAGTGATGCTGGTGCTGCTGACTCTGCTGGGGTTTTGGGGTCTCACTGGGGAGCTGGATGAGGTTGCACAAATAGGAAGAGCTAGCCAGACTGGGGAAAAAAAGTCTTTATCCCTTTAGCCCTGTGGCTGGGACAGGACCTGGACTTCAGACAGGCGCTTGTGGAAGTGTCCACCTCCTGCCTGTGGCTCCTCAGGCTGTGACATGTCTGGTATATTCTGGGCTCAATATCTGGTGCTCAGAGTGAACCCAGGGACTCCAGTCCTGTGTTGTATCAGTTGTCTCTGTTAAAGTATCTTATATTTTGCGGCCCCCACTATAAGAGGGGATTAAAATAGTCCAGTACAGCTTCCTAGCTTGCTTGGAAACTGTGTGCTTAGTGAGGTCCTTGTGCCTTCATCTCCCTGCTCCTCCTCTTTTCTCTCTCCCAGGGCAGCTCTTGTTCCCCGTTTGGACCCATGTGGCACAGCCTTGCTGGGCTGGGGTCAGAAACACCCTCTCTTCTCCAGCACCTCTGAGGAGCTGTCAGAAACTTGTTTTAGAGTTTGGCAGTGCCTTGGGTAGGAAGCTAAGCTCTGTGTCTGAAAAAATCAGTACAGGATCCTGATAAACTGGTCTGTCTGATGGTGCTTCTATATTTGGGTTCTGCTCCTTGTGGTTGCACAGAAAGGTTTGAAAACATGCACTGGAGAGACCAGCAAAACATAAATCTATCTTATTTCAAATTTGACATTGGTAAGGCAATCTCATCTCTCAGGGGCCAAGCAAGATTTTTGAATGCATCATTCTGGCAAAAATTAATACCTTATTATAGCTTCAAGGATAAGTTTGCACTAGCTTACTCTGAGTGACTGAGTTAACATGCAGGTCTGCAAAAAATACTTGGATTTTCAAAAATAATTAAAAACACTGTGCCAACATCATAGTTTTATTTAAGTGGGGCTGCGTTACATGGTGGGCTTTCTACCCTAGCCACCTTTATTGCAGTAGCAGTGTTGGTTTCAGTATGACTTGCAGATACTTTTTTCTGTTTTTGAACTGCATGAACAAGTTTATGTGGATGGAAATGATGCATGGAAATCTCTCATACTTAGCAGTGTTAGAAATTACCAAATTATAAATTTTAAACCATGTAAGCACCTTGGATTTAGTGGAAATTGGAAAACAGTTGAGAAACCAGGCCCTAAATTCTCACTCTATCCAAAAAAGTTGAAGGCTCAGGTGGGCAGGAGCATCCAATGAAGGTAGCCAGGGTTAGTCTCAAGTTCACTATCACTTCTACAGCAATCACCAGGTGGCTTGTGCTGAGTTGAGTTATATCCAGCCTGGAGTCTGTTTTATCCCACTCACTTGTGGACATTTTCCCTGCAATATTTAGCCTGGTCCTCATTAGGCTTGAGAATGAGGTCTATCCTCCCTGGCCTTTGGTTCTCTGGGCTCAAGAAGGGACCTCTCATCCAAAAATGCCTTTTGACTGTAGGTGCAGGAAATGGTTGGCAATTTGCCTCTGGATTCCTGTGCTTGCAAAGAGCCTGGCACAGAAGGGATCTCATGGGAGCAGAGAAAACTGGGTCCTGCTACTGACAGCAGCAGTAATGATAACATGGGAACTGACAAGTCACCATTTCCTCTTCTTCTGAACTATTTCCAATTCTTCTGAATAGGAAAAAGTCATTAATGTGTATCTATTCTGTACAGTTTTGGATCCGTCACTTCTCTTTGCCTAAATGCACATTTTATTTCAAGCCAAACTTTGATGTGTGTTCCTACTGAATGTGCTCAAACATTTCCCTAATATGCTCCAAGATGCAAGTCTGTGAGGACTTCAGAGCAGGTAAGCTTCCCAGAAAATATTGTAGTCAATGAGTTTTACATCACAGGCTCCCTCTTGCACTATTTTCCTGGTTGTTTTTTTTTTCTTTTGAAGTGGAAACTGAATTAATTTTCAAAGTAGACATGTGCAGTCAGCAGGGATGAAATTGAAGGTAATTGTCAAAAATCCTGCCAGAAGGGATTTCTCTTCTTTAATTTCTGCTTGCATTATTAAGACAAGTAAATTATCTTTTCATGGAATGTTTCCTTTTTTTCTGGAAACACTACTGATAAATGATGTAATGTTCAAGGCCCTTCTCCACAGCTGTTGGTAGCCCAAAATTTCTATTCCCTTCACCACAAGAGGTGCAGATGCCAAGTAAAACCTTAACCTGACTTTCATGATGAAATGTGATGGTATCACAGAGGAAAATGAGGAATCTACAAATATTATTCTGAAAGTAATGGATTGATTGAGCTCCTGTATTTTTTCCTGGGTAATTTTAGGAGCCTGCTCTTGTTGCTACAGGGATTAGGAAGAAGCCAAGCAGAGTTCTGAAATGGTAGCTGAGAAAGGCTTTCTCTGGCTGTGACCCGGAATACTATTTTAAAACCACCTTGACAGAAACAAGCTATAGCTGCTATGTCAAAGCAGAAAGCTACTATTTTTATCCCTGAATTTTTAACCAGTTCTCAAGAAGGGCTTGTTTTCTATGCTGCCTTCAGATTGTCACTTTCAAAACCAAGAGGACTTCTTTGGTATCATTTAGGAAGATGGAGTAGCTCAAGCAGAAAAACCTCATTGACTGACAGGATGGTATAGTGCCTTTTTGTGAAAAGGAATCTCTTTTCCTCTGGTTTTTATCCTCCCCTAAGCTGTCCACCAAAACTTGAATAGCCAAGGCCACTTTTGCTCTGTATTTAAAAGAAATTAGGTCAGTTGTTGACATTTTAGCACAAGTAGCTTATCTTAGGTGTAAGAGCTGCTTAACCCATTGCAAGGGGGAATGAATACCTTTTCCCCCACCCTAACATAAACAGTGCCTGGACTTTCCAAACAGTGTTTGGGAAGGTCTCTTGACATCTGACACTGTGCAATTTACTACTCTTGTCAGGTGAGTAGGTTTGTCTCTGGTGGCCAATGCTGGTCCCTGTCGCACGGGTGATGGGTGTTCTAGTACCTCTGCCCAGCACCCACTGCTGCTCCTTTCCTCGCTCTGTGGACAGAAGTTCCAGCTTCCCATGAGGTATCTCTCATCTGCTCGAGGGCCTTGTCCTCCTGCTTCAAAGATAAGGAGAAAATTACGCTATTTAATCATGTAATTGGTTGGAGCCTCCTTGTTGTCTAAATGAGCAACCTTTAACGGGAAAGTTGCTTTGTAAACTTGTGGCATTTTGAGTTTAGGAGGTTATGGACACTGAGGAATGGATAGGTGTCAGATCACCTAAAAACTCTCATATACTGACGTGAGCAGTCAGCCCACCTCCAGCTGTTGTTTTTCATGCTGAATATGCCAACTTCAGCATCTCATCGCTATGTATACAGCTGTGAATTGTCAGAGGTGATCTGGCAGGACAGGGAATTTTAGATCAGGATTCAATTGCGTAAGTAGTCTGAATTTTGGATAAGGACTCAAGTGTCCTGTATCTGACTAATTTTAACTATTGCTGCTCTTTGACTCCATTCCTCTAAGCAGTGCTTATTTTAAATGTGGGTATTAAACTTGAGAGAAATACAGTAGGAATAGGGGAATTTTAAGGGTTCAGGGCTAGATAAAATTTATCAGGTTAATTAACAAGAATAAAAGGAAGAAAAAACACTCATTTTCTCTGGTATATGCACAAAAGATTTGCAAGTTCCCAAATACCCTGGTGAGATGTGCGAATGAGAAACTTTGACAGCACGAAAGTATCTTTTAGAGCTACTCATTTATCTGAGTGTTTTCAGTAAGAAAATATCATTTTTATGGGTTCAAGGAAGAGGGCACAGGTGGTTATTGTGATGGACCTCTCTGAAAATATCCAAATCCTACTTGTAGCCCACTGAAGAAAAACCCCTGTGCTGCCTGAGTTCAAAAGCAAGTACCTGACTTGCCAAGGCACTGCAGAACCACCTTCTGACCAGTAACACCCCTGAGTTCCTGTGCCTTGGGAAGCAGTGGCCTCCAAAATGCATGGTCCTGTGTAAGATGTACCCAGGAGAAGTTAAACGCTGGGCTCTCCAGAGCAGAGCCAGAGAAGCTAAACATGATTGATTCACTGCAGTGAAAGAGCCTGGCTTTAGCTTGGGCTTGGAGGTGGCCAGCGTGGCTTCCTGGCATGACTGTGCTTCCCAAGAAATCCTTATGTATTCTAGGTGGAGGGGCTGATTGCAGCACATGAAGTCAAGCTGTGTTTAGCAACAGCCTTTGATGAGAGCACCATCCCTTCTGTCGGATCCTAAAGACATTACCTAACCATCTGCTTTCTGAACTCCTGGGAACTGCCCAGCTCAGGGCTAATGGAACCAACCAGACACATGCACACACCAAAAATGGGTTTTGCTTAACACCTGGGGCCAAGCCCTCAGCTGATATAAATGGGTAGCAGTGACACTAAGCTAATTTATGTCAGCCCTAGATTTGGCCCAGGAATACTACTATTTTTCTGTTTAGAGAAGTGCTAGCAGTTTGCAGGAGTTTGTTATTAGGAATGAGCCAACTATTTCAGAGGAAATTATGGAGTAATAACAACCACAGAACCTAAATTAGTTGTTTTTAAGTTATGAGAGCATAAAATAATAATATCTGACACCACTAACCACTATTCTTTTTTGCACTCTTTAAAACTTCTGCTGTCCTTTGCCAAACCAATTGTTTCCAGATTCTGTCAAAAATATTGTCCTTGGGCAGAAAGCTTGGATGCTAAATTTCAACCCAGAATGATTTTTATGGCGGAGTGACAGAAACCTTGAAAAGGGGATTTATAACGAATACAACCTTAACTACTGTGGCGTGAATAGTGCTGCAATTCTCATTAGCTGAGCTTTTTTTCCTTTTTTTCTCAGAATTTCATAGGGTGGGGCTGGCCATAGGAAGTAGTTTGACTTGTGTGTACTCTTCTGTCATGGCAGGAAAGGAATTCAGCAGCTTCATTTCGCCTTTCATCCCTGAACATCTGTCAGGGTTCAAAGATTCTGAAGCAATAGGATTTCGGGATGGTTTTTCATGTTGTGGCTGTGAGCGTGGGCAGCTGGTGTGACTGTGGTATGTGAGCCGAGGGGTTTCAGCGTCAGGAGTTGACTCTTCTCCTCCTCTTTAATGAGGTTTATTCACTGGGGCACTGTGGAAAGGCTTTGAACCTGAAAAGACTCAGAAAATATTAAGGAGGGAGAGGGACCAGCAACTGAAGGATGTGCCAGGTTTGTGTCCTGCTCAGCTTTACTGCTCAAGTCCAGACTTTGGGTTGTGGGAGAAGGTGAGAGACTCCTCTGTGTATGTTAAACACCAGGTGTGCAGGGTTGGGAAAGGGGAGTGGAGAGCTGGCTGGAGGATTTTTCTGTATGTTTGGACTTCTGTTTCCCATGAGCCAAGAGTTCCAGTCACCAAGCTCTTGCAAAAGTGGTGTAGGTACGCTTTCATTTTAAGGTATTTCTTCAACATGGCACAACATTCACGGCAAAAAACCAAACCAGAAAAACCCCTTTAAAACCAGTTTGTTATAGAAACAGAGAATTTTTGACTGCACATGGCCCTGAAGCAGCATTGTGACCCTTCTTTGAAATTTCAATGTAAACATCATCTTAATTATCCAACTTCCAAACTCTCAGGGTGGGATCTCAGCTGTGATGGTGGTGGAAACCATAGGGAAACCAAAAGCCCTAAAATAAGAAGTGATTTCTGTAGCCCACTGGGTCTCCCCAGGATGGTCTCTTGGGGCTGGAAGATGATACATATGGTGAGTAATGTCATCATCATCCCAGAGTAGAAAACAAACCCAAGTTAAAGGTCTTAGAAGTCTTTCATCTCCACTTTCCCAAGCCACAAATGGCAAAATGTTCACATGGCTTGCTCAGATTCCTTTTGAAAGATGAGAACTTCTGTCCTCATGGGAGAGGCAAAATGGGAATGAAGTTGCTCTGTTAATGAAGAAACCACTGATAGTAATTGACCCTGCTAGAAGCTATTCTTGTGATGCCTTCTCGTGGTGTCTTTGATAGGGAGGGGGAAGATTTTGATGAACCTGCAAGATCTCTCCAATCTGTCTTTGAGGCTGTTGAAATTCACTCAAGATAAGGAAAGAGGGTTCTTCCAAATGGAATATCCCAGTTGGCAGCTTCATTTGGCATGTGCTTTGCAGCAGATGGTGTGAAATGCTTTATATGGCTGCTGGCACGGTGGCTTTTAGGAAGCATCTTTTTTTCTGAATTGCTTTTTCTGAAAAAAATTGAATTGCTTAAACATATATATATACACCCACACATACATATATGTGTGTGTGTATATATATATATGCATATATATATGGATGTGGAGGTGGATTGTGTTTGAAGATGGTGAGTTGAGTGTCATCACCCAGCCCTGGGTACCTAAATTCGTAAGAAACATGCAGGAGATCAAGGCTGGGGTGAACTCTGGCAGCCCACTGGAGGTTGTGCAGACTCTGCTGCCATCTGGCTAATGTGGAATCCTCCCTCCCTGCCTTGGCAATCCAACCAGGAAGCACTGCTTGACTCTCTTTTGCGAGTGGCTGGGATATCACTTAATGCAATTATGGGAAAATGCTTGCAAATATCACCTCTTTGCTGTAGTGAAGCATCTCCCAGTACAACACTGATGTGCTTAGTTCAGGAGCTGTGATTTTTGTTTTGGTTTTTAGTTTTTGGGGTTTTTTTCAGCTGGAAATAATAATTTAACCATTTTCAGCAATTTTCTGTCTTCAGGGCCTGACCTGCCACTTTGGGGGTTTGTATGTCTGCTTGATTCTTCATAAGGGCAGATCAAGAGAAAACACCTGCCAGTCCAAATGTACATGCACTTTGTCTTGCCTATTCTTTGGGATTTCTTTTTCCATCTGCTCCATGTTTATGTAATCCAAAACAAAGGCTGCACCAAGCCAATGCAGGGCAAGGGGAAGAGAATAAACAGTCATGTTTGTTTTCCATCCTCTTGCTGTCAGATACAAAGAGCAACTTCAAAGCAATACATAACGAAGTTGGGTGATACACCAACCGTAATTAAAACGCCCCTGCAGGAAGTTGTGTCACTGAAACAACTACTGCTTCAGAAAGCAATAACAATTTTGTGCCAAAGGCATGTGAAACTACTGTGTCTGGGCTGAGACTTCAGAAAAAAATTTACTCTTGCTTTAATCCATCCCTATCCAGGACAATTGAATTTAATTCTGAGACTGCACTGGTTACATTGGGGCCAAATTAAAGCGCAGACTGGCACAGTGTCAATGAACTATCTTTGAGCAGAGGGGCTTTTGTTAGGGAGCAGAGAGGTTGGAGGTGTTCTCTGTGGGAGAGCTGTGCCTGGGCAGAGCTCAACCTCTCCAGCTCCCTCACACTCTGTGGCTTTATCAAATCTTGTGTCGCTCACAGCCTGTATCCAAGTCCTGCCTGAGGGAATTAAACCAGGGCATGGCACTACTAGGTGCTGTACCCAGCTCCAGGGTCTCCAGCACAGGTTGGACAGGGACCTGTTGGAGCCAAGCCCAAAGGAGGGACAGCAAGTTGATTGTGGGATGGAACACCCCTCCTTTAAGGGAAAGCTGAGAGAATTGGAGTTGTTCAGCCTGGAAAAGAGAAGCCTTTGGATGACCTATTTATGGCCTTGCAGTACCTGAAGCACCCAACAAGAAAGATGGAGAGAGAGACTTTTGACGAGGGCCTGGAGTGACAGGACAAGATAGGGAATAGCTTCAAACTGGAAGAGAATATGTTTCAATTAGATATTAGAAATTCTTTATGGTGAATGTGGTGAGGCTCTGGCCTAGGTTGCCCAGAGAAGCTGTGGTTGCCCCATCCATGGAAGCGTTCAAGGCCAGGCTGGATGGAGGTCTGAGCAACCTGGGATAGTGGAAGTTGTCCCTGCCCATGGCAGGGCTTGGAACCAGGTGGTCTCTAAGTTCCAAACCATTCTATGATTTTGTGACATGCAGGAAGAACTTGGAGTCAGCAGAAGGGTGGTGTGACCCTGCCACAGAGGAGATTGGTGAGGTGCCCTTATGGTGCTGCTGAATGTCTGTGAATACAGTGACATTCAGGTGGAAATGGTGAAAAGTTGCCCACACTAAGTGCTGTATTAGTGATGACTTGTGCAGAGGCAAAGCCATCTCTATCTGTACCAACACTGGTCACTTCAGCACCATGCTGATTTATTTCTGTCTTTATTACAAACAAGGCCCAGAATCCACTAAAGCCAACAAAAAGACCCTACTCAGCTCTGGGTTGTGCTTTTGTGCATTTCTCATCACTAGAAGAAATGCTCCTTCTGTAGTTATTGTGTAGGGGTTTTTTAATATTAATTCATGTTGTTGTGGACTTCTTAACTATTAAGTATCTGTGGTACTGCTTTATGGCCTGTGTAGCTGCCATTCTATGTGATGCTGTAAATGTCAGTGCTTTTCTGAGTGCTTTGTACTTTTTTTTCCTTTTCCTTTATGGTCAGGGTTGGAGAGGTTAAATGCTACTGAATGATTATGAAGTTGACTTTGGAAGACTTTATTTTAAAAGTCAAGTTACACTCCTTTATTTAGAGAGTAGTAATTCTAAAGTGGAAGCAAATTGTTGAATAGATTTACCTGCAGGAAAAGGGGAAAAGCAGCTGCTGCTTTCTATTTTATAAAAGTAGTTTAAAACATAGATGGTTAAAAAACCCCTAAAACCCAAACCAAAAACTCTCAGTGTAGATCGCTTTGAAGAGAGAAGTTATTCAGAGTTTGAGCAGTAAGCCTCAACAATGAATTTAAGTTACAGACAAAACCCATGTTTTATCAATCAACTGCTACTTTCAAGTTTGACAACTTTTGTAAGCAGGAAAATGTCAATTACAGAAGATATTTGAACCTGTGGAAATAACCCATGGAAACACGAAATGTCTGTTCACACATCAAAATGATCCAGACTCGAAGGAAGTTAAAAACCAGAATGCACTAAGGAATTATCTGATGGAAAAATGGAAACTTTGTTATGAATTTTCAAGAAATATTGGCTAATTAATTTCTTTGGTGAGTTTATAAGGTTATTTAGGATTGGAGAAAATGAGGTAACTTCTGTATTTTTCCTGATGTGTAACAGCTATGGAAACACTTTGAAATGAGTGTCCCATCATTATGAATTCATTTGGTTATCCTTTTAATAACAATGATGGTACTCAGGCGTTTTACATGGATCTTACATCCCATCTCCTTCAGGTGCTGCTTGGTCACTTCACTGAGCACTTGTCAGCTGGGTCTGATTAAATTCCCATTAAGGAAGGAAGAGCTAAATACCCAGTAAAGAAGCTGAAAGGGGAAAAAAATCTAAAAAACATAGGCTCAGGCCTGGAAAATTAGTTTAGTTTGTGCAGAGCAGAAAATGTTCTATTTAAGCAAACAAAACACTGGAATTGGCTGTTCTACATCCATTGCCATGATAAAAAAAATTGTCAGGAACCTGGTTCTACAAAGCGAAATTAAATCAATGCTTTCTGCAGCAAGATGTGTTCTTTGGTGATGTGTTTTGTTAAATGCAGCCCATGTAGCTGGAAAAAAAGAGACACAAACTTCCAGGCTTATGAGCTCCTCGGGTCTGAAGTATGTGATTTCAATGTAATGAGACTAAGAGAGGCTCTTAAAGCAAACGTCAGCATTTCCTAGGGCCAAGTAAGACCATCCACATGGAAGTCTGATAACAAGTAGCAAGTTTGCTTAGACTTGGGTTCAAATGTCCCTTCATGTTGCCTGTAATTTGCAAGTTCAGCGGAACAAATTGGGATGATTTTATATCTGCACAAATGCCTGTATTGAGTTTTGATGCTCTTTTACTGGTCTGATGAAACTAAGCAATCTCCCATTAAAACTCCAGGCATATGAATGCTAAATTAGACCCCAAAATTATATGGTCAGAGGAGTGTGTTTCCAATAGTGAGGAACACAGTTTGCTTCATAGGTACATCAATAAGCAACACTTTTTTTTTTTTTCCCGCATGGAATATTTAACATGGTCATTTGTGGCATTTCTCTCGCGCACCCACACANCTGGGAAGGGCAGGGGGTACACGGGGGCAAAACATTTTATAACTAATTAATATAGAAATGCCTTAATGTAATAGAACAATCAAATAAACTCGAAAACAGAACCACAGTCATTAAAGACTAAACATTTTTGGTCTAACCTGGAATACCTTCAGTGTGGGGTTAAAATGGGAAAGTTTTCAGTTAAAACCTTTTGTGCTGTAAAAATTTCCTTTTTGCATTTTCTGTGAAAGGTTTCATTTAGTTAAATCAGACATTTTCTGTCTAAACCCAGAAATACTTGATAGCCTACTTAGGATTGTTCCATTTACAGAGGTAATATGCTAGATGGCTAAGGAACTTCATGTTGCATGGGGGCCGAGCATCAGTGTTCACCCAAATCCAGCATTCTTGCCCTATTTTTTTCTTTTTTTGCCTCAAATTCCCCTCCTGCCAAGGGAGCAGTATTACATAGCCAAAATCCTTGGAAAGCCCCAGCAGCCCAATGCTGCATGAATAAGTGAGCATTAAACAATTAAAATACCACATTGTTAACACCCAAATACCATTTCTCAATGAAATTAAGATATTTCTGGAGTCCAACCCTGAGTGCCCAGGACATTCTTTCCTTCATGCAGAGCTGGGTGTTGCCTGGGGCATCTGTAGTGCCCCTCCAGCAGCGTGGGGCCAGGGTAGGTTTGGGTAGGTGCTGCCAGGGGTGTAACACAGTGGACATCAGTGCTGTGCCCACCTGTTTCTTGAGCTGTTGGAGATGGGGAGCTCCCAAAGGCTCCAAATGGGATATTCCTGCAGCTCCCTGGAGAGCAGCAGCAGCCCAGCCCTGTGCTCTGTGTCAGCCTTGCTGGAAGGATGGGCACAGGGCCACCCTCAGCCTCTGAGTTATGTGAAACGTAACTCAGAAATTATCCAGGGAACTTTGGGACAGCTGATGCCAGGGCAGCACTGCCACTCTGGGACCTCTTCTGTTACCTCTTGAGCCCATGTGCTCTGCTCCAGGGGTGCACCATCTCCCTTGCTGTGGTCCTGTGTGTTCCAGTGGGAACACCAGAAGGGAACACCCAGGGGCACTTGCTGGGACACTCAGTCAGGTGAGCAGAGCCCTCTCATGGAACGAAGCAAAACTGGGCAGGTGACCTGATTAGTGGGGTTTGCAGAACTGACCCCATCAGTTAATGAAATATTCCTGGTCCTTCCTGCTGTCTATGGTGGCGTTAACCACAGCTCACTGTCTCTGAGATGGATTCACTGGGAGGCTGTAGCTCCCCAGGGAAGAGTCTTTTTATGATCCCAAAGCACCAGCTTGAGTTGTTGTCTTAAAATGAATTCCAAGCAAGTGGCCTGACATCACTGGGTAGGACTCCTGACACCTGTTTAGTAAACAGCAAAATTACATCACATCTTTTCAGCAGCAGGTTGTTAAAAGAGAGCTGGAGAGCAGATGTAACCTCCAGAATGAATGGGAGAATTCATTATGCTTCAAGGCCTTTAAACTCATCAGGGTTAAACAGTGATTTACCTCACACCATAACTGTTAGCAAGTGATTTAGTGACAAGGCATTGACAAGGTACATTTCCCTGGAGGGCACAGTAAATAATTTTTTCATCCTGAAATGTTTTTGCAGAAATGTTTATGTATTTGAGTATTCAAAGTTAATTAATTTCCAGTAGTTTGACAGAAGGCACTTTTTTTTCTCAATGACCAACAGAATCTTGTGTGAGTTCATCTCTTTTTGCTGTAGTATTTGGTGAACTTTTCTTGTATGATCTAATCTCACAGTGGAAAGCCAAATAAGAAGGTGTTGGTAGGCAGGAATGAGTTCACCAGCCTGCTCAGCTGGTGTTATGGGTGAAGACAATGCTCTCACATCCTGGAAATGGTACTTTTCCTTGGACTAGGGAACCACAGTGCTCATATGGACAAACCTGTGCCATGAGTGTCCTTAGGTATACCATCGATATGATCTTAGCTGACTTTCAGACCCGCTGTTTCTATTGTAAATGGAAAAAAGACACCTTCAGCTATTCTGATTGTCTCACAGTATCTTTCCATTAGCGTTTGAAGTTGTTCGTTGCCACCTCTTAGAGTTCTCTGGGGTTTTTTTGGCTTGTTTCAGTGGGGATTTGTTCAGATATGAGTAATAAGGAGAAACAACCATCAGACAAGAGGCACATTCCTCCAGATATTTTTCGAACAGCTAATGGCAGTAGGATTTTGGTGTTCTGGGTAGTGCAAGCAAAGAGCCCAGCTCATAAAAAAGAGGAAAAAAACCCAAAACTCAAGATTTTTGTGATCAAAACTTAGATTTGCTTCGGGCAGCATGTCATTAGAGATGAACATGCTTATGTGGGGTTTTTCCACTACTGCTGAGCTGATTCAAAATGAAATATTTTGCTTTAAGGTGTTTTTCCATGACTTTTAGAGTTAACAAAGTGGAAATTTTCATGGAGAAAATTTTGGAGCTTTCCTCACTCCAAAATTTCTCCCAGTGGATCATTTCCAGCAAGCTCTAGCTATTAATATATGTTAAAGCTAATGGCAGATTGAAGGGTATTTTAAACAGTCATGTCAAATTTTCAATGCTTAATTAAACAGCCCTTTACTGTGTGCCCATTAAATTCAAGTAATGCCACTCCAGCACTGATCTAAGGCTTTTAATTGGCAAAGGGTTTGGCCTGCAGCTTGATTTGTGGTTTTTAGTGACTTTCCGTGCCACTTTCCCTTTCAGAGCTGTTTTGAACTTCAGAATTCAAATGTTTTGGGTTTGCCTTTCCATTTTTCTACCTGCCCATGCTCCTGGCTAATACATTAAGTCCTTTAGGAAAAGGACATGAATTCTTCTTCCTTTCTGTTTCTTTGGCAGAAAATATAACAAACCCCAACCAGTGCCATGAGTGTAAGCTATGCTGATTTTTGCTAGGCTATTGGCATAGCAGCTCTTCCCATTCCAGATGAAGGATTTCAGTGGTTAATTTCTCTGAGTTACAATAGCAAGGAATTGAAAGATGTTAGGGGCTCAGGAAAGGGTCTCTTGCACATGGCTGGAGTTTTAGCTGTGGTCAAAGCCTTCCTGAAAATAGTTGCCTTAAAACATTGTGTGGATTCCATATTAGAACAACAGTCTCCTAGGGCAGGTCTAAAGCTGTTTAATGGCTTAAACAAAATGTGAAAAAAGTCTGATCTTGTTCAACCAATTTTAAAGTATCTCATTCTCTCTATGACTGGTTGTTGAATAAATAATTTTCTTGTATCATGTGAATGTCCTATTTTTTTCCTGAGTTTTGTGTGCAAGTTCAGTATTGGGAGTGGGGATTTTTTGGTGTCTTCATGGGCAAAGAATTTGTGTGTTGATTGTTTTGTGCACAATGCAGTAAGTTACCCATCCTGACGTGACCACTCCATCCCATTATCCCGATCTCATCTGGGATCTTTATGTTTCCTACCTTTGTAATTCTTATCAGGCTCAGCTGCTGCTGTTTCAGCCCACTCTGCCCAGGAGTGGAGGTGTAGGGGTTGTGCTGGAGGGCATGAATTTCACAGGAGCTTTAGTACTCCTGCAATATCTGTGCAGCAGGAATTTCCCTCTGTGAAATTCATCACCAATGACTCGTTTCCACGGAAAGTTGCACTTCCAAGGGCCAGCCCCTAAATGTACCGAGATACCCAAATCACTTTGCAGTGACTAAGCTCCTTTGAAAGCAGGATTTAGACTTTTTAAGCTGTGTAAGTGTTTCTGCAATCACATGTTGGTTCATGAAGTAACGGGTGCTGATGCTTTCTTTGGCAGTCACGCTGATGCTCATGTTAGAAAGCTTCAGCCGGGTGTTTTCCAGTGCTCGTTAATATTTCGGGTCAACAGTCATGTCTGTCAAGCCTATCCTATAGCACTTGCAAGCCTGAGATACTTTGTACTATGTTAATGAGAATGGGAGAGGACTTTTCCTGTCCTGGGAACAGGCTTAGCATAATAGTTTTCTTGTGTCTGTGTAAGATTTGTTCTGCCCACAGGCGGAAAGGAAAGAGCCTCTGTAAAATAGTGGTTTGATTTTGCTGCTCTCTCCACACACATCCCAGTGGCAAATGACTTCTCTCCAAATGAAAGCTCCTGGTGAAAGAAGAAAGCAAGAGAAGCACTGAGGTAATTTAGAGATGGTGAGGGAGGCATTCCTCCTCCCATGAGGAATTCCTCCCCCTGTCAGCTTGTCCAAATCCCTGCTGAAATATGGTGTATCATGTTTTAATCCCCAAAGGCTTTCTGCACTGTGTTATTTGTGTGGGCTGCATTTTTTCCCCACCCACAAGAAGGAGGCATGAAAACACAGGCTCCAGCTCTTACACACTTTGGCTTTTTCCAAGAGTTTGAAGATTTTGATGGGACAAACTTCCCGCTCAGTTGACGGCCCCTTATCTGCAGGCCAAGCGCTTGGGTGGCGGGAGTAGGAACTGGCAAGTGAATGCAAATCCCAGCACTGCCCAGAGTGGATGCTGCTGCTCAGCTGCCTTCTGTGGATTATTTAATGGCTTGTTTCCCAAGGGGATAAAGGCACTATCAGTGTCCACCCAGGCAAGTACCGATAAGTACCTGTCCCATGGTAACTGGCCCGATTTGTTTTCCAGTGTACACAAGCCCCAAAGTTAGGACTTTTGAAAGCCTCTGAGGGATTTAGCAACATGAGCTGATTTTCAGCAAAATTTGTGGTCCTCTAAAGAGCACCTGTAAAGATAACCAGAGATGACAAAGTGAGCGAGTGCAAATATTCTTTCCAGTCCTGGACAGCTGTTCCAGTTGTGCATCTGTGCCTTTGTTCATGAATGTCCATGGAATTCCCACCCAAACCCCATGCCCGTGGTACTGTGAGGCCGCTTCCTAGGCTGGCCAGCCAAGAATTAGTAACTAATAATGAATAGCCGAAGTGAGAAGTTCACTAACATCCAATAAGGTGTAATAGGTCAAATAGCTGATAAACTTGTGAATAAAATAGGATTTATTTTCTTATTTTTTCTAAGGTGCGTTAAAAAATTAAGAAGAGAAATTAAACTTCTAAAATACTTCACTCTTCTCTTTATTCTACTTGCATTTTTGTCAAATATTTGAACCATATATAGATTTTAGCTGGTATTTTGAATAGTCTCTTAAATAAATGGGGAAAAATCATGTCTGTTTTAAGCACCTTGTTTCCTTTAATTGTTTGCTTTTAAAAAATGCGTAAATTTATATCTTGAGAAATAATAGGTGAAAAAGGGCAGAATTAACCCAATTTTAAAGGAAAAAAGTTAACCAATTCTCTTAAATATAAAATTATGTGTTTTTATGTGTGATATTATGTGTTTAGGAAATTATGTTTAGATATATTTTTGCCTTAAAGATACAAATTTTATTTCTTAATCTTTCATAATAACATAGTTACAACTTATTTGCGGTTATGTAGGGTGGCAACCAGTTCATATCCCTGGAAGTTAAAATCCTATGACTGAATAACTTTAAGATTTGGTCTTCATAGACACCATTTTAGAAACCTGGGCCATAACTACAGTGCAGCCAGGCTGTCACCTCCCTGTGTAGGACTTGGTGGCCCTGGCTTAGGCCATATCCACAGTTTTTCTGTACCCATACAGGCACAGTCTGGTGCCTGAGTGACTTTAATATAACTGGGGTCATTGTCATTACAAGATTTAACAGTGGTTTTCACCTCACATGCAATCACCAGTTCAGCTGCAGGCAGCAGTAGCAGGATTGAATAAAGACCAAGTAGGCCTGCAGACCACACAAGCTAAAGGATGCTGGGTTTGAGATATAGTCGTGCCTGGAAATGAGAAAAGAAAGAAAAAAAAAGCCTGAAGAAACACCGGACATAGATTATTTGCTGTTTCTGGAGCAATATGACAATGGAGCACCATAAATACCTGGAGTATTTACCACACTGTCTGTATTCATCAGGACTAGTCCTAGGTGTTTGACTCTGGGGCTCTGCATCTGCTCTGCCCTCCCTTCAGTGATCAGTCCATGACAAAACATGGCTTAATATAGCAGAGTTTCATTGTGCTTACTTTTATAAAGCAAAAATTCTGCCATAAACAGGTTTCAATCCTTGCTGGTTCCAGCCACAGTCGAGCATTTGCTCAGCAATTGGTTCTGCTGCCTCTCAGCTCATTTTATCCAGCACTGGTGAGGTTCAGTGCTTGCCTGGGTTATACCAGGTCAGCTTTTCATTTTGTTCTTTTTCTTTCTTTCTCTCTTTCTCTCTCTCCTTTTTTTTTTTTTTTTAATCAAAAAGATTTTTATTGGTGCTCTGGAAAAATAAACACAACACACCGCTGTGAGTTTTGTAAGTGAACCAATAAAAAATGAAATTCACTGATGGATTCTTTAATAGCAGTGAGTGAGCCCAGGTTCCAAATGGATTTTATATTGTGCCATTATGTATAAACAACATGCAATGTGATAGCCCTGGCCTGAGGGAGCACCCTGAGGACAGGATGCCCTTCCAGGCCTCTTGTTCCCTGTCCCAAGGGGTCCAGGTGTGTTTTGGGGTTAAATATGCTGAGGAAGGGGAGCTGCTGGGCCCAGGTGCCCTAAGCCTGTCTCAAGGCTCTTAGCAGCTATGCTCAGTCCCATTTGGTGTCGCCTTTGGTGGTTGTTTTCCAGTCACCCTGATCATGTCTGCTCCAGGTATTCCTTTCAGAGCCTCAGCTATTTTTATAAAAGCAGTTTTGAACACTTTCATTTAATGAAACAGTCCCAGAGAAAACATTCGAACAAGGTTTTCAGTTCCACTTGGGAACCTCTAGGCAGGCAAAGGTGCCAGCTTGGACTCCTGAAAGCATTGGAGTTTTTTCTATTCCTCATAATTTCTTTGAGGCCATTCCCAGAGCCCAGTGAGAATGGGGGGACAGGCTCAGTCTGACTTCAGGGAGAAAATCCTTGGGACCAATGCAGAGCAACACCATCACTTAGTACTGGGCCTTGCCTTTGGCCAGAAGGAACTCACAGGGAGCTGGTGTGCCCGGGGGCCCTCCTGCTTTCCCTGTGTTGGAAAAGGCACTTCTGCCTCCTACAAGGCACCAGGACGTGGAGCACAACAGTAAGTTCCTGAACATGTGTTGTCTGGCTGCAAAACAGAGATTTTTGTAGCCTTTTAAAACCAGTGTAAGATCTTGCTCCACAAAGTGCAGTGGAAGCTGCAGAAAGCGCTGGCTGGCTACTGGCAGGGCTGGTTTATAGGAAAATAACTGGGTAAGTGCAGCTGTGAGTGCGTCTGTCAGTCCTGTGATCCGACGCTTGGCAGCATCACTCTGAAGTGCAGTGTCAGGGCTTGTGTCTCTTCCCTGTCTTGGGTTTTCTTCCCCTATGTGTCTTGTGCTGAGAGGTGCTGACAGGGAGCTGAGGGGGCCTGGAGAAGGGCTGCCCATGCTCTCCAGCACACCTGGGGAGCAGATGGGGAGGGGAGAGGGGTGGGCAAAGGGCAGCGTCCTGAAAGTGGCTGTGTCAGGTGGAGGAAAAGGGCTGTGAGAGAGGGGAGGCTCATCTCCCCCAGAGCACACTGCCAGCAAGAGCAGAGGGCCCTTGATTCCACAGCTCTGATCTGCCCCAAGTTTTGTTGTTATCTGCACCGTGTTTTTCTCAGGCTTGGTCTGAAAAAAATCCACAAAACAGCTGTGGGGCTATGAAAATTATTTTCATGTGTTTGGCTTTTAAAAATGAATTTGCATCAATCTTTCTGTGGCTCCTTCCCACCCACACCCTCTCCTCTTGTCTCAGCTGTTCTTTCAGAGAGGTGAAGTGGAGTTGGTCCAGGGAACATCCTCATCCTGCTCTTTTTCTGTCTCCTGTGTCACACCCAGAAAATGCCTAATGCTTTCATGAGGTTGTTGAGGTGAGAGCTGTGCACAAGCTCTAACAAAGTGGAGACTCTCCTTCCTGGTGGGATGTCACAGCTGGTTTTAGTCCTTTTCAGTTTCCCCTCTGCAGAGAGGAAAGCAGGGAATTTGTTGAAGACTTGCTGATGCTGCAAGCAAGAAGAGGTGGGGGAAGATGGTGCTGCATCTTCCATCTCCCTTGTCAGCAAAGAGAGCTAAACAATGCCCAGAGGAATTTGTCAGGTCTGGTCCTCAGATGTTTTTGGGATCCATTCTCCCCTGATGGGGTGACGTGTGAGCTCTGGTGTGTTACACTTCTTCCTCTGCAGCACCCTGGGGCTTTCCAGTATCTTTCTAAAGGGAAGTTGCTGTGGCTTTGTGTTATTTCACAGCAGTTATTTATCTTTTATTTTTAACAGCATATTTTTCTTTGTGCCCTTAACCCAGTGAGAGCAGAGCTCTTCTCCCAGGCTCCTGTTAAAGCTGGCTGTGTGTGTATGTGTGTTTACTTGTGTGTTGCACATAAATAATCCCAGCCTGGAGAGGTTCTGCTGGCTTCAGGCAAAGCCATGTTTTTGCTCATGGCATTATTGAAATTCATCTCCTGTGGACTGTAATCCCTAGGGAGGGAAAAGAAAAATAGTATCAGGTGTTCTTTTTTTTTTTTCCTTGTTAGAAGACTATTTAATCTTTGTTGTAGGGTGAGAAGGTGAAGCACCAGACCTCAAAGTAGGCTGCAATAGGATCCTGGCAAACTTCCCATGTTATAAACTCTGTCCATAGGCAACACTCGTTTTGTGCCAAGTTTGCTTAGCTAAAAATGACTGGGCCTGAGTTTCAAGACTGGATATTTGGCAACAACTAGCACTGTATTATTTTTGTCCTAGCAAGGAAAGAATCAGATTGTGAATGGCAAGGGGAAAAGTGCTGGGACAGCTCCTTCTGGGTAAATGGAGGTGAGTTCATTTTGGCTGTACTGACCTCCCTTATAAAGAGATTTTCTGTGCCCAGATGAGATGTGTAAGGTGACAGCCTGGTATTGCTATCACAGGGCAGTAGCAAGCTCTCCTTCTTTATGCCACGCTCATCACCCTGCTCTCTAGGATCAGTTGAAGTCCATGGAATTGTGCCAATTTTCCTTGGCTTATCTGTCTTCCTATCTTGTTTCTCAATTAGAGGAAGTAAATGATCCTTTTGTTTTCGTCTCGCCTTTCTTTGGGAAATGTTAAAGAAGGGTTCGGATTGCAGTGCAGCTGCATCATCGCGGGGAACCAGATGGTGGATGGGGGACCTGGAGACAATTCAGGGGCGGGGAGCTGATGCCTGGCTGGATGTGCACTGGGCTTCATAAAATCGGGATTTCTTGCCTGCCCACTTCACTGCAGGGCTCCAGCTTTGCAGGCCTCCCCTGAGCCAGAGCTCTGGAAGCAGAGGAGTCAGGTTCCACTCCCTTGCTCTCCCCACAACAGCACCTGTCTGTGATGTTCAGTAGGCTCCAAGAATTGTGATCTAAGTAATTATATATTATCTCTAGCCTGCCTTTGCAAGTGTTTTTATTTATTAAAATAAATGAACAATAGGAATAAGTAAGTAGTAGGTGCTGGCCTTCACCCCACATCACCCTCAGGCTATGCCATCTTCTAAAGCATTCAGTACAAGCCTCTGTCAGAGAACCTTTTGCCAGGCTTCCCTGAAGTGATAGGTGAGCTGAGGGAAGGAATGGAGAAGCAGTATAAATTAGCTCCAAGTTTCTGTAGTGAGTTTGCTCCCGATACCAGAACCAGGCAATCTGAAAGGAACTGATATGTCCCGTCACTGCTCACATCGCTGAACAAGGCACTTCCAGTTGTGGTTTCTCCTTATTTCTAACCATAAGTGACATTCCCAGGGTGCCAGCATATTTTGGTGGATGCTGGGAGCCTTCCCATTGCCTTGAGTGGGAGTTTACTCTCAATGTATGGAAAGGGATATGAAGGACAAGACTTTCCATGCCTTGATATATGGGGTACTTTAAGGCACCAAAAATCCAGCTCTTTAAAGAGGCACGACCTGGGGGAGGGAAGGGAATTGTTCAAGTTTTGTTAAAACCTCATCCTGCTGTAGGGTCTCAAGACTGGCACTCAAAATCGTTAGCACTCTTTAAATTTGGCCTAAAAATCCCTATGAAAAGTTACAACACGTGCTGAGTAACTACTTTTCACAATGTAATAACTTGGCCCTTTCAAAGAGTAGGTTTTAGAAGCACATATTACTGACTAAAGGCTTGCCAAATTTCTTTTTTCCTTTCCAAACTCCACATAATGATTCATGGAGACCCATTGATTTTGTTTCTAATAAGGTGCTGTTCTCAGGTATGTGAAACTGAGGGGAAACAGAGTGACGTTTTGAAGAAATATGTTATGTCTAGGAGCTGAGGCATCCAAAGAAACACAAGAAAAACATTTTAAGATTAAAAAACCCCATGTGGTGTTAAGTTAAAAATGGAATTTTAATGTGAATTTAGCATTTGCAGAAGTTTAGGGCTGATTGCATTGAGGTCTAATGTGCTCTGAATGAAAGTAGATGAACTCACTATTTGCTAACATGTTTGTGTACACAGCACACTCATCTGACACTAACAGAGGGCCAGGCCCACTGATGGGACTCAGGGAGTTCTCAACCAGTGAGTTCATTCATGGTTTATACATTAGTAAGAAGTTATTCCTTAATAAAATCACTGCACCTTCTCATAGGGCCCAGGACCTGCCCACTTGGAGTGATGGCAGCACTGCTTCTTGGGGCCAGTTCCTAGCAGCACTTACCTGGTGGGATGTTTCTTGGCGGCATCAAGTGTTGGAGTGTTGTATCCATATGGATCAGATTTGTCTGCTCACCTGAGCTGGGTTTGGTGCTCACAAAGAGAGTCCAGAAATACAGCAGGACCAGAACTCAGGGAAAGGCAAAGTTCAAAAACCTGTTCTAGCTTCTGTGTGAACCAGCTGTGGCTGTGGCAAAGAAAAACTCTCCTCTGTTCCAGAGGCTTTTCTCATCCTCTGAAAGTGATTACTTGATGCAACAGCTCAGCTCATTATATCTTCCTTATTCCTTGGAAGGTTCTGGTAACAAAACCTGACCCCGAGCTGTGCAGCTCCTTCCTCTCCACAGTCTACAAAAGGCCAAGTCTACCTCTCTAACCATATTTTTTGGTGAAGTCTGTGACCAGCCAGGCAGTTTACTTCAGGGTATGATCAGATTCCAAGCCACAGTGTGAAAATGTCAAAGGTCCCTGGAAAATATGTAATTACATTTTGGATTTGGAGGAAACAATTAATGAAATGGAAT
The DNA here is from genome assembly GCA_013397155.1 of Irena cyanogastra. Taxonomy (NCBI): domain Eukaryota; kingdom Metazoa; phylum Chordata; class Aves; order Passeriformes; family Irenidae; genus Irena; species Irena cyanogastra. The sequence continues at coordinate 375,547 of VWZV01014120.1, read as the reverse complement.
TTCTTGGCCCTTTGCTCAGTCGGATGATATGTAGTGGCTTGCCTGTGAGCAGAAGTCTGAGTACACTTATGGCACAGAAGAGTTTTTATCATTTTAAAACTTAATTATATAGGCTGTAATTAAGCTATATACAAAATGTCTGGTTCTTTGAAGTATATTAATTTTGGGGAAGTTCTCAAGCACCCAGTAGCTGCAGAACAATCATGAAAGAAGACAAGGCTTGAATAATGATGACAGTTGCAAGCCACAAATAATAGGAACAACCTTTCCAAAACAAAGAGTTTCACATTTTCCAAAAGTATGAGCATTATTATTTGTGTGTATTTGCAATTTGTACATGCCTTGGAGGGACTAACCTCAACTATAGTGCTCAAAATAATTGTGGGATGACATAAATGGGCACATCTCTATTGAGTCAATCACTTTTCTTGCAACATACCAGTTTTGTTTACTTTTCAAACAAAAAAATATTCTGTCTAAATCTGCAATAATCAGGACATGATATGGAGCATAAATTAATTTTTTGGTTTTTTTTTTTTTTTAAGGGGGATTGTTTTTCAGAAGCTATTTCATGTATGTATGGATGGTTGAGGTGCTCAGGAGGGTCTGCCTGTTGCTGTTTTTCTATACAGTGCCTAACAAGAGTGATGTTCCTGTAAGTGAAACAAATATCTCTAGTGAATTTAGCATTGGAAACAAAAATACCTTCTCAGTTGTTTCAGCCTTTACTGTGTGGTCTGTATTTTAATAATGAGTTCCCTCACAACACTTTCATGCTTAGGTCTATCTGCAATTGGAGATGAAGGTTTTTATTTCTTCATTTAAAGGGCTGCTGTGAGCTTTAAAAAAAATACAACTGTCCCTGGGAATTTTAACTATTTCATGTTGTCTTGGCTTATGGCTGTGGCACATCTGGTGGGTCACCACGCCTGGCCCAGACTCAGAATTTCAGGGTCTCAGTTTTCTGTCACCTGCTGCCCTCAGGTGCCCAGCACCCACCCAAGCACCTCTTCCTTCTTCCAGACTGGCTGACACCAGAACTTTGCAGTCCAACAAATCTGCTCACAGACTAAATGAGATGTGTTTTTCCTGTGCTGCTTCAGGCAAAATCCTCAAGCTTGACTTGTGTGGCAAACAAATATGATTTGCAGACTCTTGAATGACTCCCTCTGTATGAAGAGGCTTTCCAAGTATGCCCAGGGTCCTTCCAGGGATTCAGTTCCTGTCATCAGCCCTCATTGTGGAGCCTCCTCTTCACCTACTTTTTTCCAGAAAGGTTGACTCAAAATAACTTGTTCTTATTTGAGTTCCTCAGAAACTACAGGAAAAGTTTGGTTCAGCTGTGGCTCTATAAATAGTTCCCACTGTAAAAGATGTTTAGTCCAATGGGAGTCTCCTTAAAACTGAAGCAAGGTGTGGAGTGGGGAATCATTCCCTTCCGTCTGTAGAAACCGTCACTCTTCTGCTTGCTTACAGCAACAGGGAAGTTAATGGACTGCCTTTCTCAGCCACATTTCCTAAAAGCAAGTTATAGCCTGGGAAATTGGCTGTCAAGCCAATAAAATCATGTGGTTGCATTTCACCTTTTTGCATTCACCAGGGTTAGAAACAGAGATAAACCCGGACAAATGGAAAACTCTGCAGTTTAGAAACAGCTATTTATATCTTGTTATTCTTCTTTCTTCCTTTCCTTTCTAAGGGAATTTTCTGAGGCCTTCCTTGATGTAGGAAAGGCAAAATCCTACCCAAGACTGGCTTTAAACTAGAAGGGAGAGATGTTGGGAATGCTTATGGTATCTCGGGTCATTGCCTTAGTCTGCACGCATCCAAAGTGGAGGAATATTCTTGAAGCAGCAACTTAAATGATCTCTTCATCCAGAGGTGCCCTTTAGACAAAATTCCGTGTATTTCAAACCTATGCATGTTACCTTTAATGCAAGGAAGTCTGCAGGACCACGCTGGAGGTTTATTGGACACGGAGTCACATCAGGGCAGCTGTCTGCATGTGATCCGAGTAGGAATGCACTTTGTTTCTAATTACAGACAATGAGCAATTAATGCCCTCAAATGGAATGAAAAGGAGGGGCTATTTGCAAAACTCCTGCTTTTTTCTCTCCCTATAACCCATAAATCACTTTTTAAAAAATTGAGGAACAGTTCAAAAATTGCCCAGAAGCTGGAGTAGATTAATCATAATGGGTCTGTGTGCATTGCAAGAACCCTCTTGTTTTCATGGCAGCAAGCAGGAATTCTCCAAGCTGGGTCTGTGTCCACCAGCGGCGTCCTGCCGTGTGTCACTGAGTCTGCAGCAACTAATCCAGTCTTTTAGAGGAGTGTATAAAAATCTAAACCTTTTTAGTTCCCTTCCTAATTGGATTTATATAATTTTAGTTTCAGTGGGGGAGGTTTTGAAAGGGACAAATAGAAGCCAAGCACCCTTTTTTTTAATATTTTTAATTGCCTCCAGTATGTTGTTACTTCCAGAGGTAAAACCCAAGCTTAAAGTCTCGCTGTGCCAGGAATGTTGAAAAGCACAGTTAAAGCAGTGGTGCTGCAGAAGCCTGGACTGTCTGTGGACATAAGGCAGACAAGGCTCTCAGGTACAGGTAATCTTCTTTGTTAGGTACAGCTGGAATAGTTTTGGGCACACACACCCACACAGAAAAGGTTTGTATGCCTGAAAATGCGGTTATTTCTTCCAGCCATTATAGCTCATGTAATTAGGGTTTGTGGGCAGAGTTACCTTCTTGCTCTGGCAAACACAATTATTTGCAAAGAGCGAATAATTCATTTTTAAAACATTAGGAAATACTGAGCTGATCAATCCATATTTCTGGCCTACAGAATTTTGTTAGGTATTGTTTGACTGTGGAGCCCCATCCAGAAATCATCTCCCTGGTCTTGCTTCCAGATGGAAATTTATTAGCCTATGGCAGAGAATCTGGGGCCATTGGCTGTTTGTTCTCATCACTAAATATTCCTATCTCCATCTCAGTGTGTCTGGTCTCGGCTCTAGACGTTGCCTCTCTCCCATCCCACTGACAAGTTTTAGTGCAATGTCATCTTCAGCTGGGGAGATGAGCCTATGAAAACTTATCACAAAATGTGTGTGCTGCTTTTTCTGGGGGGGGAAATAGGTTTCTGAAATCTTACCTGCTTTCCTAATTTTCCTAGATGTTTCTCGTCATTTTATTGAATGGCATAAATTTAACGTGGCTTCACAAACACCTGATCTAAAGTTAGAGCAGATATTGACTAAAAACAGTATCAGTGCTTAGGAAGTAGGAACTATTTCTAATGGCAGATTAATTCAGGAGTTTTGCAAAGACTTGAAGGACAGGTTGCTGACTCCACCAAGTAGGAGACTTGGAAGTGGTTTTTCTGTGAGATGGCAGCTTGAGTGTGGGACAAAGGGATACTTGGCATATGGAAACCTAGTATTGGATCCATCCCTAGTGATCTCAGAGCTGGAAAGGAGCAAGCAGAAAGTACAGGTTCACAGCTGGGTGAGTTTTTTTAAAAGTGTGCTGTAGCTGGAAAATGCTGATGTGTCAAATCTGAAGTATCTTACAAGGAAAAGATCAGTTTCGGTCAACTCTTCATCTGAAGAAGCAAGGTGGAAAGTCCATAATTGCCAAACAAAATTTTCTTGCATTTTTAAGATAAATATTATGGCTTTTCTGTCTAAAACAGTGTGGTGTATAAAGCATTAATTCTCACCGTAATAAAAGTATTGGAAAATGGTTGTGTGTCCAAATCTGAAGGAAACATTACAGAAATGAAACATTTCAATTGTTTTAAATTATTTCTTAAACTTCCACAGCACACAAAATTTCCTGGGTGGGGATGGAGCTGTCACAGCAGCCAGTTGCCCTCCAAATTGGTGAGTGAGCTTGAGGCAGGATGGACCTTCAGAGGCAATTCCTTTCTGTTGTACCAGGTGGGGTAGGTTAGTCTTGCTCCCAGCAGGAACTGCCTGAAGGTGCACAAACCTCAGTTTTGGGGGAGGGCTCTTTGCAGTGTCTTTTTCTCTGTGTCTAGATCACTGCGAAAGGGGTGTTTGTGAGGGGGTGTTCCACTGGTAACCTGGTAAATCAACAGCTCTTGATCTGAGCCTAAAAAAGTAAAGGTTAAATAAAAGCATTGGAGGGGAAGAGTGTGTTTGGGATGTTAGCTTACTTTTTTAATGCCAAATTTAGTTAGGACAGACACTTAATGCTTGTCTTAAGGGAAAATGGTCTGTCAAAATATCTCAGGAACATTGTTTCACTGTCATCAGTTACATGAGTTTAATAGCCAGAAGTTGTTTCAATATTGCATTTTTTTATTTAAATAATAAAGCCATATGGGAGTGGGATAGCATCATGAGGAGATAATTCGGTGCAGGGAATTGTTACTTTGTTTTGGAATGAGATTGTGCCATAAATAAACACTACTTTTGTCTTTAAGTTAGAAAATTGTTCCCATCCAAACAGCCTCCACAGATATTTTCCACCTGTTAGAGGACATGTAGTATTGGGAGTCTTTCATAACAGTGGAAACTGGCTCAAACTTTCAACGGGTTTGTAAAAAATAAACCAGCCTTGATTTATGAGTTGAACTATGACAAGGAACATGTAAGCAAATAAAAACAATGAACTGAGAAAAAAGCAAATATACTGTTGATTTGGCACCGCATGAATCATGCAGGCAAATCTGAGAGTAATAGGAGGAATGAGCTTCAGAGTGATGGATTGGGAAAGGGGATCTGATCTCTGGGTAATGAAATGTGAGGGGGTCTTGCCTTATGCTGTTGACCCAGAGGTAGCCTGGAGGAAAGTGATTCCTTCTGACTATACAGTGTTAGTTAAAACAATCCCCTGGGCTCAAATATCAGCTATTAAAATAAATTCAGGAGACAGAGGAAGCGATGTTTATAAGTTGGAACTTTGAGCTTTTTAAACTGCTTTTCAAACAATTGTGGGTCTACAGATTCTGAACTGGAAACGTGATATGGCGGGAAGAGGGCAAGAGGAAATGACAAGAGGGTAAACTGGGGGTGAGGTGGTAAAGAGTATGGAATTGTGAGGGAAAGCAGGCTTTTTGGGGCTGGAGGGAAGAGGAATTCTCACAGGGCCAAGCAGAGAAACCCCCTACACATATTCTTGCTTCACCTCCTCTGTTTGAGGTGCCATGGCTGTATATGAAGATGCCAGAAAAACTCAGACATCCCAAAGACAACAAGGGTTTATGATACCTCTGGGTGTGTTTGGATTTTCAACCATAATTATAAGAGTTGGTCACTATTTTTCAGCAGAACATTTTTCCTCCAGGAATGATTTGCATTGAAACTGAGGTCTTCCATGGAAAAATTGATGTGGCTTAGCTCTGGGGAGAAAAAAGAAGTTGAACTATTTATTTAATCAGTAATAAGACCAAGGATGTTAATGATCATAATAGAATCCTTTCATTGCAGCAGCAGCGTTACCACCACCAAAAGAAATCTAACAACAAAAGAAATTTTTTTAGTTGACCACTGACCAATTTTAGGTTTGGAACAAGAGCATTTTTTATAATAGTGACATTTCCCTTAAGTAATCACTTGAGTTTCTTTATTACTCCAGAGCATTATTGGAAAACTGAGACTCTAATTTGGATAGCAGCATGACCCAAACATTATGGCAAGCACTTGAAATGGCCTTGTCTCTGCTTTCTCACATTACTCTCTGTGATCCTAAAACAAGATGCTTTTCCTGCTGTACCTATTTCTTTAGCCTGGAATTTGTTTAAAACAGAGGATTTCTTTCCTGCTGAATGAATGTTATACAGAACTGGTCTTGTTTTGGTTTCTTACTATTGTGGTTATTTATAAGTTTGTTACATAAGTTATAAAAATGTAACTAGGAAATGTTATTGGTGGGTCTCTAGCAGGTGGATTTTGTCGTTATTCATAATAATACAGTGAGTCTCCATGCCACAGCTTTCTTTTTCTTCTCCTTGTGCTACTGGAGGTGTTCCGTGGCTTTTCCAAGTGACCTTTCACCATTTAACTTCTTGCTTGTGTCTGATAATGGCACACAAACAAATCCCCATCTGTTCCCATGCACATCCCTGTTGGATCTTTTCTTGTACTTAATATTTCCACAGAGCTGCTCCAGTAGGAGAGTCTCATGCTGAGACTGTTCCTCTGCAATTTATGAGCAGGATTGGTGCCTGGAATTTCCCGAAGTGCCGAGTGAAAGACAGGCTCAGAGACCCCTTGTATACAACTCTGGGGAAAAAAAAAAAAAAAAAAAAGTGAAAGGCAATGAAATCTGAGCTTGGGCTTTCAGAGACAACTTGACAAGTCAATTGCCCTGTTAGGAGTTGACAACAGTGACCCTGATAGTAGAAATGATCCATTTCCTCTGGTTTAATTTATCACCAGCAGGATTCTGAGTAGCTGCTCAGTAGCACAATTTTCAGATACTGATATAGCATCAATCCCAAATGGGGCATTTTGTGAAGGGAGAGTTTACTTACAGTCCTAAAAAAAAAAAAAAGCCAACAAAACCAATCCCCAGGAAAAAAAAGTACCCCAGGAATGTTCAACATGTTTATTGTTAAGAGCTGAACCTGATACACATGAAGCCTCTCACGTTTTAAAATTCCTTACCCAATATTGGCTGCTGGTCCATGGTGTTGCTTTCTTTTCTTAGGCACTTCAGTGTTCTCAAATAATTTCATTCTAGAGATGTAGGAAGCAGTGGTCTCGGTCATTCTGAACTAACGATGAACAAAAAAAGTCCTTCCTACTTATGTCTGGGGAAGAACAAGAATAGAAGAATTTGAATTTACTTCAGTAGTATACACAGTCTACTTTTTTCATTTCAGAAACACTGACAGGAAAGATGTTCGGTTTGGGGGCCTATTCATGAAGCTCAGAAGTTTTGTCACAGTATTTTCACCAATGTCATCAGAAGTACTTTTGCAGTGATGCTGTGTTTCTCAAGATCCCAGGGATAACCATTGGGAGAGGAAAAAAAAAAAGGGAGCAAATTTATAAAAATATACTTGAAATATTTTCATTTTATAACTTTTTTTAATATCTGAAATTTGATAAATCACAGACACTAATGAAAAATTTTAAATCCAAACTTTGGTCTTGCCTGGTGCATCTCCCACATCTGTCCTGAGTTCAAGCTCAGTTTAGGTACAACTTTCTTCTTGTCACTAATTCAGAATATATTTCTTGGGTGAGAAACTGAGCCCCAAGGACATCAGGAGGGTAGAGGTGATTTACTGGGAATCTGTGCTCCCTATCCAGTTGAGGAGTGCAGCTCTCCTGGAAGTGCTCTGGATCCCTTCAGCCCATCTCACTCCTCTGGCTCTCATGGAAGCCTGAGCTCTTTAATAGAGCCATTGAAATTTGATGTTTTGAGTTAGGTGAGTGAATTCCAACCCCCCCGCCGAGCAGCGCGTCCAGATTTATACAGGAAGTCTGTGGCAGAGGCAAGAATTGAACCCAGCTTTTCTGTGACTATCTTTTTATTCCCAAGCTTCCAGTTAAACTGTAATCCATCTTGAACCACTTACTGGAAATAGTTCCCTAAAAATAAATTGAAAGTCTAAGTGATCAGGAAGTTTACCTAAACTTCAGAAGCAGGTTAATGTGAGAGTACTTTGGACTGACTCCTTGGAATGGCTCTTCTCGGAGAGAGCTGAGCATTATAGGTGCTCTCCGCTCCTCCATGGAATTGCCTTGTTAGTCTGCTCCTGGACATCAGTCGTTCCTACTAGATACATCCTTCCAGACCTCATGAAAAAACCGGCATTAGTGAGATTTGGGCAATTGATTAAAAAATGCAAGTAGAGGGTCTCAGATGGGAGAAGGACACTTTGCATAAAAACTGAAAAGCACCTTACCACAACATACTGCCAAGTTGGATTTAGTTTTCCAGAAGCCGTAAGAAGGGACATTCCCAGCTCCCTACAGCCAGCAGAAGGGTGATGTTTCTCACCAAGCCCTCATGACCAGGAGGGAGGCTTGCAGCCTGTCCTGGTCTTCGTCTGGCAGGGCTGAGTGGGGGCCAATTTCTGAGGCAGTGTTTTATGCCAGTGGCATTATCCATAAGTGGCTTTAGAGCGGGTTTGCTGGGAGAAATTAGCCCGTGTCAGAAGTCTGACAAACTTGAGAAGTAATTTGGCCTCTTATATTCGAGCTGAATTATTCCTGAGCACAATGTGTGTGTGCTGCTAATGAAGATGAGACTGTTAAATAAGGTGACAGGACAAAAGTTAGCTGATGAAATTAAACTGCTACAATTTTGGCAGTTTAGGGTTTTTTAAAAAAAAATCTCAGCTTGCAACAGTCTTGGAGGAGATGCAGGGAGGAGGATGGGAGCAGCAGAACAACCTGCTCTGATGTGGAAGGGACTGGCATTGCAAACATGCTGCTTAGGTGACAATATTATTATGATACTTTTTAATATATTTATTACACACCTATATATTACACATATACTTCTGTGCACATGTGTGGGTGTAATTTATTAAGATTATCAACTGTGGAAATACACGAAAGAGTATAAATTCCAGCAGGGTCACTAATTTCATTGCAATTTGTGGTTTCTATCTGAAATACAGCACATTTCAGGCTGTAGAATGGGGCAAAGGGACACTTGTGCTTCATCCAGAGGCAGAGCTGTCCTTTTGAAAATGAAGATCCTTAACCAACTGCATCTGGTCTGAGTAAAGTCAGACATTGCCTAGAACTGCTCAGAAAGGGATATTTGACTGACCAAAGGGATATTTTCACCCTAATGTATGTAAAATCTGCATGGGAATGTTTACATTAGACAAGTGCCTGCCAGCTTTATGGGGGCAGCTAAATCCCGTTGAGGACATTGGATACCCCTGAGCCTCTCCGCTGAGGTGAGTTCTCACCAGAGCATGGTGCATGTTCTTAAGGATGGGAAGCAAAGTGGTTTTGTTTTCAGGGATGCTACATCTTGGCATCCCAGGGAAATGTCAGGCCAGGAAGGTAGGTGGTTTTGCAGTTTAAACACTACACAGCAAATCCCATCCCAAAACAATGCAAACCCCACTGAAGGTAGTGTGAAACCTGCCTAAGCTGGAAACCTGTAAATCTGGCCCCAAAAAATGCCATTCCCCTGTGTTTCCTCTCGCGAGGCAACATCCATTTTCTCATCCTAGGCTGCCTTTGGCGATCCAGATACCTGTGTGTCTGTGTGCACAGGTATATGCACAAAAAAGCTTTTTTACAAGAAAAAGCACCCCCAGCACTTCCTAATCTCTGTGCTGAGGGCAGCTCTCCTGTAGGGTTTAAACCTGCCCATGATAAATGTACTGTTATTCTGGCTGCAGGTTTTTATTTCTGGGGATATCAATTGGATTCTTATTATGAAAGCAGAAAATTGGAGTTACATCTGGTGGCTGACGCATGTGACAGTATCACTGCGAGGAATTCCAGTTTCCTGAAACTTTTCAATTAACTTGGAGCACTTTTCCTCAGGTGCTGTGCACTTGGGTTTTCAGCGTGTGCCTGCTTCCAAGTTGTAAATCAAGGACTGGGTTATTGTACTTTTCTAGGAGCTCTTGTGCCAGTAAAATGAAACAGCAAATAATAAACCCCAAGGAGATTTATATAGCCCGAGTTGATGAAACAATTACTTTCTCATTCCTAGGCTCACTCAGAAAGGTGGGTTAAAAATAACTGAAAATTTACAAGAGCCTAAAACTGAATCTGAAAAGTACAACCTCAGCAACTTATTGGGCTCAGCCTAGTGAGCGCCAGATTTACTGTTTGCAATTTCTTCAACTTGTTCAGTCATTTTTTTCTTTTTTTCAACTGCCCCCTCCCCAGGCTGATGACAAGCCTTGGCAAAAACATCTGTGCAAATAAAGCAGAGGAAAGAGTGGAGTGACCTGGCCAAGAGCTCCCTGTGTCTGTTATGGCAAAAATGTTTGATAAAACATCCTTTCCCCTAAAGCCTCTGGGGTGGCATCTCATGTGGCACATGAAGATGCTGGTTGGGTCATGGGTGCCAGGAGCCTCAGCTGGGCTCCTCAGATCAGGGCTGAGAAACCTCCACTGTGCCCTTGGAGGTGAGTGAGTAACCTAAACCTGGGCAGGGTGGTAACATCCCCCCTGGGGTTCAGATCTCTGCACCCAGCACTGTTAATGGCTTGTTCACAGTGACTTTTTTCCCGTTCAGTGCCTGTGCAGTGGTGGGAGCAGAGACCAGACCTGATTTTGCACAGCTGTCACCAGCTGAGCCTGACTCATGGAACATTTCTGCCAACAAGGAACCTGTGTGGAGAGTGTGGGTGAGGGTTTAGGAGACAGGAGCCTGCAGCAGTAAGCCCAGCAGATGCCAGGGCACCAGCAAGACACAATTAGTGTGTATGGGAGCAGAGCAGGGCAGAGAGACTGGCAGGGAGTTGGGAGAGATGGGAGGACTTAACCGCAGTGCTCCAAAGCACAGGCACTGTTTTTATCCCCACCTGAACCATCAGCTTGATGAGTGCTCTGCTGATAGCGTTGGGGTTAAGGTGACAGCAGTTTCCAGTGAAGACACATTCAGCTGGAGCACTTGGGGTAAGAAAGGAACAGGTCAGTGGTCATTTCCCTCTAACCCTGGTGATGGCAAATCCTTGAAATTGCACACTGCTCTTGCTTTTTGCCGTGCTGGTGAATACACCCAGGAGCATCTCCTCCTGCACAGCCAAGATGCCATCATGTCCTGGTTGTCCTCTTCTTCTCTTTGTGAGTCATTCCTGACTCACGGTCATGTTGAGGGCACACCAGGTCCCCACACATCTGGGGACAAACACCAGGGACTCTGTGTTTGTCTCTGTGTGACCCCCTGCCTTGGCCAAGGGGATTCAGACCCTTTGGAAACCACCTTACTCTCTGCTTCCTACTGCAACCTCCTGAGGAAATGGTGATGTGCTCCAAAGCCCTGCTTCAGGGAACAGCTTGGGGTTTTCAGCCTTTAAATAACATTTTTGTCCTACTCTTCCCTTTTTCCTACAGTATGGGCAAGTGAGTCATGTGTTGCAGATTGGAGCAGATCCTGCCCCTTCAGCTCTGCATCACACCATGTCCCACCTGCTACCTCTATCCCAGCAGGACCACAGTGACCAGCAGGTACACTGGCACCTCCCTATCAAAGGCTACTGGTGAAAAAAGCTTTAACCTACATTTTCCAGTACAATTTTTGTAGCGTTCATTCGAAAGGCAAGGTGGAATGAAGACGTTTGTTTGGTTTCCAGAGATATTTTTGTCATAAATTAGGAAGAACACAAGAACATAGAAATGGGCTGTTAGATGGGCGTAAGAGATTTTGTTTTCCTTTCGATGGAAAGTTCTTTCTCTCTACAAATATGTTTGGGTTTTTAAAGATACATTTTTTTTTAACTAAGGAAATTATCAGCACATTGCTTTCAGCTGTCTTGTGACATCTTTGTGAGTCTCCCCAGCGAAATTCGGCTCTCCAGAGGCCATTCCCCAGCCACCATTGGGCTGCATCTATCAGTGCCACAAATCCTCTAATTAAAAATGGTGGCTTAAAATAATGATACACAATTTAACAGACCAGTTTCCCCTCTGAAGGTTGGCATGTGATTCTTATTTTCTACATTATATAAATCTAAGGATGGGATTTTTCAAAACCACTTGGTTCTGCCCTAATTCTTCTCCTTTTGAAGCCAGTGAGACTCTCTTACCCCTGGACTGTAATCGAAGCAGTTAAGCCAGCACTGAGAGCTTATGAAAACCACATCCTAACCAGATCTCACCTAGTTTTCTACTTTCATGGCATGAAATTTGTTTTCATCCTTTTAGATGTGCTGGAATGTTGATATCCAAGGGAAGCTCCCAGGGATTGAGTTGAATATTAATTCTGGCCAGACTTGGCTTTGTGGGTTACAGCTGAAGCATTTCTGTGAGCATGGCAGGGCCACTCCTCACACAAACAACATCAGTGGGGTCAGGACAAGTCAGAGCTGGGCATCCCCTGCTCATCCCACAGCCTCAGGATTCAGGGAAGGTACAGGAAGCACCTTGGCCTCCAGGCAGATACCTGCCTGGGTCAGATGACTCCATCAGCCATCCCAGTACCTGTGTCCTCAGTGCTGGAGACAAGTCTGCTGGGAGTGAGTTTGGGGCAATGTGCCTAAAACAGTGCTTCCTTCCCCTGTCATGGAAATCATGCTGCCCAAATCTGCTTTCTTGATTGAAGGATCTTGGCTGTAGGTCCCTGGAGCTCTGTCAGCTCAGGGCAGATCCAGCCTTCTGAGAGCAATGATGAGAAACAGCTTGTGCAGGGATTTTTCAAGTAATTGCACTTTCCACAAAACCATTTGGGTAGAAGGTATCTGCTCATTCTTCAGAGAGAAGTGCCAGATTGCTGCTCCCTGGGAGCTTGGTCTTTCTGTTTTGGTACTTTTTGGTTTTTTCCTTTTTTTAAACTTTTTTGTTGTTGTTATTTATTTAATGTGTCACTTGCAGTTCTTCTAAAAGTTGTGCTTTGCTTCTCAGATTCTTGGTAGAAAGTTGACCTCTATTCTTTCATGAAAATAAGCTCAAAGCCAAACCAACCAAAAAAGAGCAAAACAGTTCCCTAATTTTATCTCTTAATGTCACTGTACTACATTCCATGTCAGGCATGCTGGCAAAATCCTGTCTTTTGTGCTTGAATTAATTTGGAAGTGACCACAGAGAGGGAAATGTGGCCATTCCAGGTGATTCAGTCATGTTCAACAGCAGATATGATGTGATGGATCCCATCCCAGTGACCTCTGCCATCTTAGGACTTTGTTGGAAACCTAGTGGAGTGTAAAATGACTCCACCAGTGAAAATTCATCATAGGGAAAAGCTTCCACCCCGATCTCCATATCTCAGAGATGAAACCAATTGGAAAAAGCTCCAATCCCTTTCCCTGTAGCCAAGAAAGTCATTTGGTGTTCCCTGCACATGCTGGACTGAACTCGGCCCACAGCTGATTGCTGCTGTCGATCCAAATCTCCCAAAAGGCTGGTGTATTTTCCTGCTTATAAATGTCCCACAAATGTTTTGAATTTCTGCACTCATTAGGGCTTAGGGAGGCTATTTGTCAGGACCAAAGACGTCTTCCACAATAAACCAGCAGCTGTCTGCGAAGGGTGAGGAGACGTTTGTTGCCGTAAGCTGAGTCTTCTGTCAGCAACCCGGCCCCTGACCAGCTCTAGTAAATGTTTTATTGATTTAATATTAAATTAACTGCCTGGGCATAAGGAGTGCATTATTTTTAATGGCATTCTGATATTAGGGACTGCAGTTTGCTAGAATGCACCTGTAAAATTAGTATCCCCCAGTATTCTGCAGGAGCCATAAAACGTAATGCTTGTGGTGCTCCAGAGCTCGAGTAGGGTTACATGGCACCCACTTCCACCCTGATGGCTGTACCAGTTCCTGCTGCCACAGGAGGAGGAGGTCAGTCAGCTCAGAAAACTCGTTCGATATTCATCTCCTCTTCGCTCTGAAATGACATTAGTGGAGCCTGTGAAGCCTGAGTCCTAATCCCAGAGCATCATATCTGACAGGGCACAGTAACTCATGGTAATGGCAGGGCACCCTCTGTAGGGGGGGCAGTGCAGGAGCAAATTATTTTCTTAAATCTTTGGGTTTTTTCAGTAAATGGAATAAAGGAGGAAAGAATTACAATTAAAAAGCATCATTTGTTCGGCCCCAAATGTTTGGAATTTACCATTTTAGTGGAAGAAAAAGCATTCGGAAACAAACAGAATTTGAAATTTAGATAAACGAGCATGTTTCTTAGTGTAAGAATGAAAATACTTGAATATTTGCTAATTTCAGAATGTCTGGGGTTTTGGGGGGGGGTTTTTTGGTGTAGATTTGGTGGTTTTTTTAGAATTGGACTGTGAATTTAATACAGGGAAGATTTCAGCCCAAACAAAAAATAGTTCAAATACAAACTGAAGAAATTAAAGTTCAAATGAAGTCCTCCATAGTGACCTTTTTGTTGTCCTTAAAGTGTGTACCTGGTAAATGCTGCCTTTGGGTTTATTAAAGTTGTAAAAATGCCACGTTTGAGCTGTTTATATTTTTTAACTCCCTCAGAAAATGTTAATTACAGAGTCATATCTTCTTAAATGGCCTTCAGTCAGGGATTCTGAGAAATCCTGGGATTTCTAGGAAGTTCCTTTCACATGGACTACACAGTCATGAATCACAACTCCGAAACAATTATGGATCCAGGACACACTGACAGTCATGACACCATGATCTTAGTATGTCCAAGTTATAAAAATAAAATCCTTAAATTAGAAGTTGACAATGTTAGGAGATGAGGTAGAATACCAAATTTTGTGTATTTTGTTGTTGAAGTTACTCTAAAAACTGGAGAGATGAGGGGTTCCACATGTGGCTGAGTGACCAAGTCAATTCCCAGTGGCAGCCATGAGTAAAACAGCAGTCCCAGTGGATTGGGATCAAAATGGGCACCTAGCAGCATCTGATACAATGCACTTTTCAACTGCTTTCAACAAGATCACTCTCTTTGTACATATTATTTGATGATTTCTCTTCTGCAATTGCTTTCTTGGACATATCAGTGAATGAAATCCATGTCTTCATAGCCCTAAGGCAAATGTTGACAAGAAAACTGTATTTTTTGTCATGACTTTCAGGTGACATCTAAGTTTCCTCCAAAAAAAGTTGAAAAAATTCACTGAACTTACTTTTTCCATAGAGTTTTTGGGCACCAGAATTCAGCTGTCTCTATTCTGGGGGAAAAGAGGCAAGATGGGACAGAAAATGGAAATGTAATTTAGTAGGGATCAATCATTGCAAATATTATCAGTTCAACAGACACAGTTCTTGCAGGACCAAATAATGAATTTCTCAGGTGACAAAGTCTACCCAGGACCTCTCTCGGGCTCTGAAGCTCATGAGTGCACCGAGGGCATGGAGAAAGCCACAGAGAGAGAATCTGGGCAAAGATTTCTGTCGGCTTTAGTAGGTACTAAATCATGACAACCTCCTGGTTTTCATAGCACGATGTTGATGTTGTTCTTCCATTCTTTGCCTGCTTTCTCTCTTGGTGCTTGACACTGATTTGCCACCTTTCATGTGGCGTTCAGAGGTAAACACAAAAGGTGGGTCACTGTTACATGATTCCTTTTTGGTTGACAAATACAGATAATACCTTGCCCAGGCAACTTGAGCTGACAGAGTCAAACCATACTTTTTTCAAAGGATGTGGTGGATTTACTTATTCCTGTTTCTGTGTTTGATTTACTACCACATGATTTCATTAAATAAGAACTTAAAATGTGGATTTCTGCCAAGCAACTTTAGGCAAGGCCCATATTCCACAAATCCCTAAATTTGAGGGTGGCGGGTAGGGAATAATCATTTTTTTCTAGCAGATGTCCATTCTGTCTGTGGACTGGAGTTTGGGGTGGTTAGTTATTACTGTTGTTTTTTTAAAAAACCTTGTAAAATTATGTTTATTTTCTTCCCATAAGATAATGAACTTGAATTCCATGAAGTTGCTGATAACTGTAATGGCTATTCATTCTCTAATTAATAACAGCATTAAAGGGAATAAAGGAGAAATCTTCAAACAAGTGGTGTTTCAGGCTTAACTGGTTTCAGATTCAGACAGGGTTTCTTGGAGCTCTCCCCTGCCCTCCTACAATCTAAGGCCATGCAGCCCTTGTTTGTTGGTATATTTAAGTAGATAAAATATGCAAGAAAGTTCCTCCCTTTAATTACTGGATAGAAAATCCATATCCTGGTAGCTCAACTGTCCAGATCATGTTAAATTTCAGTGGAAGAAAATAAGTAAATGCAAAGAAGAAAATGCCAAAGAAAATGCAAGGGCGGAAGAAAAAGTGATGTAAATTGGCCAAGAACTAAGTTACGCTTCCTGGCCCAGCTCTGCGGTGATATAAATCATCACCACACAGCTTCAGTGTAGCCATT
Source organism: Irena cyanogastra (assembly GCA_013397155.1). Classification (NCBI taxonomy): domain Eukaryota; kingdom Metazoa; phylum Chordata; class Aves; order Passeriformes; family Irenidae; genus Irena; species Irena cyanogastra. Next base: position 359,573 of record VWZV01014120.1, on the reverse strand, counting down.
CCACTTCACCAATGTTTTCAGCTTGACCTTTTGTCAGCTTCCAGCAGAAAAGATAACAGTCAAAGTTACACGACTCCCAAAGCAATTTTGCTCACTTCTGAATGCCAAACTTTGCCCTCTAAGCTGTTTTTTTCCCAGTCCTTGGCATTAGGGTGGCTATGGATGCAAACTGAGGTCATAAAGTGATGCCAATGTTGAAAGTTGAGCTGGACAGAAAGGCACGCCTGGGCAGGTCTTGTCTCCATTTCTGAGCTTGGTTTCTACTCCTCTGCTCAGAACGATTTCTAGGTAACAGCTGGCAAGGAGAGGTTCAAGGCATTTTGGTGGTCCTGGTCCACTGCCCACTTGACATCCTCAGGATACTGCTATTTTTGCTTTGAGCTATTCCAGATGAGGCTCTGGAGATGTTTCGGAAAGCCACTCCTTGGAGCTTAAGCAGTTCCCCTGAGCTCGGGATCCACGCCAGGGCATGCAGCCCCTCACCAGGGTAGGCTGGCAAGACATCCTTGTATGGCTCAGCCTCAATGATTCCTTTTGCTTCATTTTGTTCTTTCTTGGCCATTTTGAGTTTGGCTTCAGGTGACAAAGACCATCAGCCATCTCCCACCCAGCCCCTCATGCCGCTGCTGGCCTTTAAAACATCTGAGGCATTCTGGCCAGTGGCACAAGGAATTGTCTTTACATCTTTTCTGAGAGACATCCAGAGTTGAGAGAAAAAAAAAATGGCCAAGACAGCTTAGTGCTTTTGGCTTATTGTTTGGATATTTAAAGAGGTTGCATCTGGAAAGTATTCCCTTAATTTGTGGCTAGCACCCATATACCAAATTCATGAACTTCCAAGTAAACAGCTGTCACTGGAGCTGCCGCGGAGGGAAATTGGCACTGCTGGCTCGTGGTGAGCAGCGAGGGAACATGCTGGTACAGCCTAATCCAAGGAGGAAACATTAACCCAGATGTGTAGAGGACAATGAATGAATTGTTCCTTAGAGCTCCTCAACTTCTCTGCTGTAGTAACATGAGACACAATTAAGGCCTCAGATTATTCTATTCCCTCACACTCATGCACAGAACTGCACACACCATCGCATCCAGGAAGCTCAGGTTGTAGCTTACAGCCATAGACCATAAAGCAGCAGTCTCTGAGTTGTGTTTGAGGGACAGTTGCTGTCCATGCTGGAAGCAAATCTGTCTCCAGGCTGCTTGGATCATGTAGCTGTTGTTTGATACTCACGCAGCTTGGAACACCAATGTCCATGGCTTCCTCAAGGAAGATGCCAGGACCTATCCAGGCCTCGGTGTAGCAGTGGGGTGCTTGTCACAAAACTTCAGGTATTGTGGGGCTGTAGGCAGTGCCAGGGCTTCAGCTGTAGCTGGGACTTCGTGTAGGAGCAGCTTAGAGTGATGCAAGAGGTTCTACCTGAAAATGCTGAGGTGAAGGCTCAGCTTTGGGTTTCAAGTGCTGCTGGGGTTGGCAGAGCTGTTTGTTGTGCGGCCCAGGTCAGCAGGATGAGGGCCTGGTAGTTCCAGTTGCCTGTTTTATCCATCTGTTTTCCATGAGGTGCTCAAGCAAATGAACCCCTTTAACGAAGAGGAATTGTATATGTGGAAGTGGGACAGAGATGATACCGTGATTCCTGTCTTCTTGGGAGGGGCGTTACAGAAGTGTTGGAAAACCACATGGCAATTCCAGGGTCTCTGGGGTAGGAGTGTTGGGGCACCTGGGGAGACTCAGCTGAAATGGAGGAAAAGGAGCAAGAAGAGTTCCCTATCCCCCTTCCAGAAGGGAGGGTCTGAGGCCTAGAGAGAAGAGATGAGCCCTCCAAGGAGGTGGGTGCATCAATCCCATGGGAAATGTGAATGACACAGGAAAACTCTTTCCTACTGCTGCCCAAAAGCTGTTCTGGCATCTACTCTGGATGCTCTGGCACTTCACAGGACTTGGGATTTGCCTTCTGTTTACTACCCTACCCGAAGTGGGTTTGAACTGGTGACCTAAAGGTGAAAGGCTCTGCATCTTATTACAATTACTGTGAGCTGCTGAACAAGTCCCCCATGGCAGTTAAGATTTGATTATGGTTCTAGAAAATGTTCAGCTTTTACAATTAGTGTCAAAGCAGTGGTAAGCCCCTCTTTGATTCCTGGGTGTAGGCTCGTGCTTTTCTTAACCTCACACATATGCTGGCATATTTACAGTAAGTGCTCAGGGGTTTGTTTTTTTAATTATTATTTTTTTATTTTTGAATTAAAAATGAAAGTTCCCCAGGGAAATTATGCAATGGGAAATAACCACTTCAATAAACTCGACTCACACATTTTATTGATTATAGTAAATTTAATTATTCCATTTAAATCTTGCTTACGCACACACACAAAAAAAAAACTTATCCTTTTCTTCCTACATGTTTTTTCCTGTTTTTGTATCCGTCTCTACAGACCAAAATTGTGCGCTATGTTATTTTAAACTTTTTAGAGAAGAAATACTCAAGGCTAAGTTTCTTCCTCCTAACTGTAAATTAAAAATTAGAGAACATACCATAAATCTTACTCAAAACATCTTCAAATAGAACTACTAATTGTGAAACAGCAGTAATTATGGCTTTTAATGTAGCGATTTTACCTCCACCTTATATTACATGACCGCTTTTGCTAAGGGAGGCAATTATCAAGTGCAAAGGATGTTAAAAAAACCCAAAATAACAACAAAACATAGAATAAAATCAGTATTTCTCTTATTCAGGACTTCATTAGATAACACTGTTTGTTTTCTTGATGCTCAGATGTTACCTGGAGGTTTTAGTCTGTTTGGAGACCATTGCACTGTGGTTTTTAGAGGCTACTGCCAAAAGACAGTGAAAGAGCTGCTGATCCCTGGGTCTGAAAACTTGTTTCTCTTTTCCTTCTCTTTCAGGGAGCTGTTGCTAGTTCTTCCAACCTGCTAAACTATGTTCAATCCAGGTAATCACCTTTTTTCTTCTTAAAGTTATGAACAGTCTCTCCTTCCTGGGGAAATGCGTTTCTTCATTACATTGTGACTGTTCCCATGACTGGGGAATGTTCCTGTGGATACAGGTCTGTGGGACTGAGGTCAAAGCAATCCTCCATGGCTAGGAATTAGGGTGTGGGAAGTGGAATTGTCCCTAGAGATAAAGAATCACAAGTAATTCCTAATCTGTGCTCCCTTTTGAATGAGGGGCTTGTTCAGAACCAGCCCACAGCAGTGAGACAAATCATGGCTGGTCTTCTTCCCTGACTCTGCAAAATTGTCTGGAGAGGGGCTGTTTGGGGTTCTGGAAGCTGAGCTGACCAGTTTTGAAATGTGAGGAAGGACCCAGTGTTTGTTCAAGGTTTTTTTCCTTCCAGATACATCTTTCATCAGAGTGAGTCCTTTCATGAGACTGTCAGACCAGGACTTGTCTGAATCCCACGGCCAAATCCTGATCTGGTAAAATCTGAAAGGGCCCCATTTATTTTGAGGGATCTGCACCCCCTCAGTCTGCAGGGTACCCTAGAAGGAGCCAGTGGGAATGCAGGGATGGTGAAGGTGGAGCAACAGGGCTGGGTTGTGGAAGGTTCTAGAGGCTGCAGGTGAGCAGCGTCTCCTTTGCTCTCCTACAGTTTCTCTCCAGGTGGCACATTGGACTGCCACAATTCTAAGCACAGTGACCAATATTCTGGATATCCCTTATTGGCAAAAGGTGGACTGGGGAGACCTTGATGCTATTTGATGGGTTTTCTGCATTACAGTGTAAGTGGTTCATTAAACATATTTGTCCCTCCAAGAAGAAAATATTAACTGGGGTGATCTGTATTCTGATAGGTTTCAGATTTATTTGCTTTATTCATAAAGTATAGCTGAAAATAAGTACTTGCATATTTCTAAATTACTTACACTTAAATATAGCCACAATCTGATGTAAACTGGCAAAGCTCCGTAAGTTAAATGGATTCACTCCAGCTTGCACCAGGAGGATTAGGCCCTGAGATTCAAGCAAGCCCTGATGATCATGAAAAGAACTTAAAGATGAGTTTGGAAGCAATCAAACCAATTCATAAGCCTGTCTGATTTCCTTTGTTTTCTGGGAAGCCATGGGTTTCTGAGAATACAACCTTGTTGCAATGTGTATTACACCAAATCCTTCAGCTGATGAGCCCACTGCCACAGATGTCTCTGTGCCACAGAGATGTGGCACTCTCTGTGCCACAACTCCCCAAAACATTTTCACTTCCTTCCCTGTAACTGTCACCATGCTTGCTCTGGCCACCATGGTGAGGGAACTCAGCCATGTCTGATCCCAGACTCAGCTTTTGGCTGGGGTGACACTCAGCATTATTTTGCAGATGGGCCAACCTAGGACACGTGTTCCCGCTGAGATCAGCACTCTGCTCCTCCCTCGCTGCCTCCTTAATAAGAGTGTGAGAGCTTGGACCAACAGCCAGCTCCTCAAATGGCAACAAAAGACTCCTTGTCATTACCCAGGCTGGCTCAAAGTGGAGTAGAAAAGGGGATTTTTTTTTGTCAGAGCTGCAGATTGCAGCCACAATATACAGCTCATCACCTACTGCTGCCAGTGATGCTCTCTGTGAAGTTATAAAAGCCACCTCCTTGCTCCTTGCCTCCCTTTCCACAGCTGTGGCCATGGTCTCTGTGAGAATTGGCACACCAGGAGATTTTATGGGTGGCTACAGTGGTGACACAGAGAGAGACATATGAGCAATACTCCAAATGGAATCCCTGGCAAGAAGGAATTTTGAAGCCTGACTTGAGTTCAAGAATAACCCCAGAAGAAAAATTATTCTTCTACCTTCCCTCCTGAAAAGTGAGCTGAGGTCAGTTGTCTCTATTCCTGCTTTCCATGGTCTTGTATAAAACAATCTGCATGAAAACTTGAAGGTGAAAAAGCCAAAAGCTTCATGCTGTAAATTTTGAAATGGCAGAATTGCAGCACTCTTGGCATTTTTGTTTTTCTTCTGGATGTTTTCCTTCCAAAGCAAAGTGCAGTCAAAAAAAGCAATCTTTTTTTTTGCTAAATGATTCCCTTTTGGCATATTTTAAAGAAAGAGATGTGTATTCCATATATTTAGCCTGTTAACCACATACATATACGATTATTCTGAAGCTTCACCAGCCATTTCTATTACTACTGCTTCAGACAAAGCAGGATCCAAGTGCCTTTTGGGATTCTTGCTATCCTAACACACACAGAGCTCAAGGTTGTAAGGAAGCTTCAGTATTATTGCTTCTCTGCCCTTTGTTATTATCACTATTATTAGTGGCAGTAGCAAGTGCTGTCCAATGTGGTGCTGCACATCTTCAGCTCCCATGGGAGTCCCAGACTCCATAAAAGATGCATGTCTGGGGTGTACAGGCACTGTGGTCAGTCCTGGCCACCTTCCAGCCTTTTTCCAAATGGAGGAAGTAGAAGGGCATTGCCACAGGTGGAGAATTCTGGGGTTTAGGTGCTCCTCATGGGCAGGGGGTCCCAGGGTGCTTTGGGAACATTTTCTGCAGTGACCTAATCCTGGTTAGTGCTGAAGATGCCCAGACACAGTGTGCTGACCACCTGCTTCATTTCACGGCAGCACTGTTGCATTTCTTGGGGAATAAATATTTCCTCACCTGCTCTTCACAGAAATCCCTTAATTTCATGGGAGTAAAAAACTCTTAATTTTTCTTTATCTTTCTTACTTTTTTAGCCTGTTTGATTCACTGATTCATTTCATACACTGGAAGTTGCATTCAATTTTTAAGCTTAATTTGTTTCCCTTTTTCTATTTCTTTTTGTTGTTATTGGTTAGCTCCAGAAGGAGGAGCCTGGATGCTTTATCTGCCCAAAGGTACAGGCACATGCGTTTCTTACTTTGCCATCTCTCCCCAGGATTTAGTTACATTCCCCTAGAATTTATCTGTAACATGCACTGCAGAGCTGCTCCCCAGGAGAAAAGGCTGAGGCCTACATCAGTAGCTGAGTTGAAGCAAAGCTGGTGAGGACAGCCCTGTGCCCTCAGAGCCCTCGTCCAGCCCCCTTGGCCATGGGGATGTCATGACTAGTGTTCCTGCTGGCCAGAAGCCCTGTCTGTGTCACTGCAGAGCCCAGGTGTGCCCAAGACAAGAGCAGCTGGTCATGCCCCATCTCTCCTACTGCTCTTTTCTCCTTCCAGACTTTACTACATTTATCCTCTTAGCACCTCTGTAATTATCTGTCTGTAACAGATGAGAAACAGAAGAACATGCAGGTTTTGCAATTTGAGCTGGGCCATGCAGGAGCTCTTTGGCGGAGGAGGCAGCCTCCTGAGGAGTGAGTAATGTCCTTTTGTCAATCCCATTAGACTCCTGGTTGTATCCTCACACACCTAGAGACAAGCCCAGATCACTGAACCTGACTCTTCTGGGACTGATAGCAGCATTTCCCCCCAGTCCCCAGCCGAACTCCCAGAGAACTGCAGAGCAGTTCCACTGTGATTCACTTTGAAAGCTCAGGTGTTATTCATGCCACCAGTGTAAAAATCATTTTAGTCTGACAAATACACAGAAAATTCACAACAGCTGTAGTTGTTGTGTGCAATGTCCTCCAGAATAATTTTGCCCTCACAGCTATATTTTAACCAGTGTGACTGAAAAAGGGAATCAGATGGTGCTTGGCTTCGAATGTAGGTGTATGGCCAGCTGTACTGAGCAGTTAAACCCAGAACTTTACCAGGAACCTGATTATGGCTTTAGACCCTGAGTCAGCAGCAAGACTCGAGTAGAGGCAGCCAGGGCAGCTTCAAGGAGGCTGAGCTGAGCAGAGACTCTGTAAAACAGTGGTGAGACCAGGTCTGCTGAACATCCTTCCTGCTGAGTGAGTCAGCAGCAGTTTAATTAGGCATAGCTGGGCAGGGAGCAGCAGTTATGACAGAAGAGGCTTTAGTTGATAGGATCATTTTCAGCATAATAATATTAATTAGCAATTGTGATAGGAAACATGAGGCAGGTGGAGCACTTTCTGTCAAGGTATTTTTGTAAGGAATTAGGCTATATAAACACCCATTGTAAAATACATTGTCCTTGTCAGGTGTAATAACTCCCTGGGTGCATGGCATCCTTCCTCAAAATGGAAAGATAATTAAAGACACAGTTCCACACTCTGGTGCTTCTCCCAGCTGCTAATTATGTCACAAGAGAAATCCAAACAATTATAGTGGGAAAACACTGGGGGACTGTTAACAGTAATTTCCAAAATGTGGACAATAAATAGATTGAGAAAATGCTATGAGCGTTGAGCCAGCCTGGAAAAATCTAGAGGAAAAACTGTATTTCTGATGCAAACGTGGAAATTTGAAATGGGAATGAGGTGCCTAAACATCTTGGAGGAACTTAGACCCTGAGCTTTCTGAAGCCAAATCCCACCCTAGCCTAGAAATAATTTCATATTTTACAGCCTTCACATTTTCCTCAGATGAACGTTGTTCTTAGAAGCTTGTACAAGGAGAGTGAATCCTGAAGACATTACTTAAAGGAAATTTCTTTTCATGTTGCTGAATATTCACTACTGATAATCCTGGTAATAATTCTCAGGATAAACTGTGTTACATTGCATGTTGTAATTTATGATGTACAGCAAATATATTGTATATCTAATATTGCAGGTCTGCATTACATACCTGCAATATTATGCTCTGGTAATTAAACCAATTAAAGTGCAGTTATGAGCTCATTAAACTCAAGAAATATAAGATGTCAATCAATTCTGTGTTCATCAAGATAAAATCTTATCAAAGTCAAATGGTTCAGGCCTTCAAACCAAGTGTTCACTTATGTCTCCATTTAACACACCCAGAGAACATGATCCAGAAAATGCCTGTATAGACAGATGTGACCTGCTCGGACAGTCCCGCTGCACAGGGAACTGCTGCTGGATATTTTTACTTCTTTGGTTCCCATGATTCATCCAAGTGGGATATTCTGTTGCAATCACAATGTTTTAAATATTTAACACCATCACATGATTCTTTAGAGATCTGATAGAAGCAAAGCAAAGTTTCCAGTCAGGTATGTGAGTTTTGCACATTGTCCCTCAGTGAATGCCAGTGACTTAAGCTGAGTTCTTCTGCTGTGGTCAGATGCCTTTTCCCAGGTGCTGCGCTTCCTAAACTGGTCCTTGCAGAATTGGCAGGTCCAGCTCTCCCTCTGGGCTCAGAGGTGATCCTGAATGAGTTCTTTTGAAGTCACCTGGGACTGGTGCCTGCCTGCCTGGAGCAGAACATTATACTCTGGAATAAACGTGGCACAGAAATCTCCTTCCCACTCCAGTTCTCCCATGGCTTTTATGGTGGGGATAAGATTTTGGGCAAAACCTCACTGCCATCCCAGTCATTTGCTAGAAGTGTTTGGCGGAGCTGAGTGATGGGTATTCTGGTCTTTTGCTGTGTGTTGAGAAGAGAAATTTGGTACAGCCATTCTGGTGATCACAGGGGCTGCAGAACGAAGAATTCAAATCATACAGAGAGGCAGCAGAGGAATGGCAGTGACAGGGGGTTAATTGAGCTGGGTCCTGAGAATGTGGAGGGCACAGACTGACCACATGTTGTGTTTGTACAGCATCTGAACGCTCATCAAACCTTGGTCTTGACTGTCATCTCTAAGGGGGACTTGAACATAGGCAATAATGACACTAATGACGATGATGCTAATGAGAGTCTCATAATAGTGATTTTTTTTGTATGGTCCAGAAAAGCTCTATGCCTCAGGTTCAGCTCATCCAGAGCAGAGGAGCTGCTGTTTATGTTTATACTGATTTCTGGTGGGAGGAGAATATTCATGCCCAGAGATCAAGTCCACAGGGAGAAAAGGGAGTTGTAGAATGATTTTTCTATTGTGAATAACAAGATTATGATCAGAAAAAAGAGGAGAGAGAGAGGACAATGTGGATGATGTTGTTATTACCGAAATGGAAGAATTTGGATATAATCACAGCAGTTAGGGAAACGTGTTTTTAAAGACCTTGAGAGAGGTCATAATGAGAGTTTACTTTGTAGATCTAATCATACTTTACAGGACCATATGCCAGTTCTCAGTGGTGTCTAGAGTGAACAGCAGGACATCAATAATTTTCCAGATGTGGCTTCCACCCTAGAAGGACAACAAAACCAGTGAGAAGAATTGGAGGGACCCAGCACTGGAGGAGCCTCTGAACTCCTTTTGATTGGGATGCTCTCATGAACACTTTGGTCATTGTCTGGTAACACTGGTATAAATTCTTCTCCACTGTGGCTGAGTCCACAAGAGAGAAGTAGAAACTGGGAGAGGGATCATAGGGTCTAATTTTATGGAAATGTCCTCATAAAACAGAGCCGAAGCGTGCATACCATAACATCTGTCCCAGATACCCATGAGCATTTGGAGCCACATCAGTAGTGGGGGAGAAGGGAGGGGTGTTTGGTGCCGAGAGGGCGCCTTGGGAAACATGCCAGTGCAGAGATCACAATCTCAGCTTCTGCCCTAAGGTTTCTCTACCTTCAGCAAACACGTGCTTGTTTGGCCTGCTTTGGTCAGATCCTTCTCTCCCCCCGCTTGGGGTATTGCCCTGGTCCACTGCAGCACAGAGGAATTTCCAGGTCAGAGCGCACAGCAGCAGGAGAGTTCACAAGGGACTGTGGAATCACTAGATCTTCCAGTTTTGCTTAGAGTGAATAGTGGTTGAGAGTGCAACCTTTTGGAGGAGTGCGCTTGGAAAAGATACCCCAGTGGAGGAGGAAAAATGATGTTCCCTAGGGAAGGAAAGTGGAAGCATTTGTTGTCTTCTGGAGGTTTTGCTGGCAGCCTGGCACCCTTTCTCCAGGTTGCTCTTTACTTCTGTCTCATGTACTTTCTGCCCATGTTGTGACTGACATCAGCTCAGGGAAAGGAGCTGTCACAGTCTGGTGATGAGACAGCGGTTCCTGGTGTCACCCTGATGCCCCTGATTCACAGCTTGCTCTGGAGGAGCAGGGAGCAGTCTGAGATCTACCAGAAACGACCAAATGCTTGCATGGCACCTTCAGATAGACTCTAGCTCAGGACTGGGCTTTGCTTGCACCTCTGGATGCAGTCAACATATTGTCATTTCCCTAGAACAAACAGAGGGATTGTGACAGTCGCATCTTTCCGTGGGAGCAAGGAGTGGATTTTCCTAATGAGCTGGAAAAGGAAGGAGGAAATTTCAGTCAGGGACTGTTCCTCTCAGGGCAATGGCACATCAGGAGCTGCTTGGCCAAGTCACCTCTGCCTGCCCAGGAGCTGCTGAGCCGAGTGAGAGAGCAGCTCTGGCCAGGGCTGTGCCAAGGAGCAACGTGCTGCTCTACATGTTACTGAGCATTGGGCCAGGGACTCCAAGAAGAAAAGGAAAAAGCCCACATGGGAGATGGCCTATTTTTAATGAGCCCAAACCTCTTCCACAAATTAAGTGAAATGTTTTAAAAGGAAACAATATTACTTTGGTTTTATTTGTTTCAGCTACTTAGTTACAGCTCCACGTGGACACAATTAATGGAGGAAATAGAGTATTTTATAAGCCCAGGACTCTGAGATAGATATTTTGTGACCATGTGAAATTCTTTGCCCTAATCACCACACATTCCTTAGGAGAAGGTTGTATATTGCTGAAGATTATTAACCTTGGTTCCAAAAATGTCTAGTCATTGAAAAGCAAGGTCAAAAATTGTCATGACATTACTCAGTGACAGTTTGCCCTCCACTTTCCACTAAATTCCCATTTAGCTGCCCATCTCTGGCTCAGGTCTGCCCTAATAAAGTAGTCCTCAACAAGACAGAGAGGGGTGTCCTTTCCATTGAAGTGTGATTTCCCAGATCCTTCAGACTTCCTGTGACTTCATGTAAATCGCTTGGACTTTCAGCACCTTATTTCTCGATGATTTAGGTGTTTCTTTTAATATAATATGATTTCCTCTTTATTTGCTTGTTTGCAGGATGATTTTTTTCAAGGCAATGAATCATCTTATTTTGGTGGTATCTAACAGCAACCTCTCTCTGATCTTTGCTTGTCAGAGAATAAAAACAGATTGAGGTAAAAACCTGGGGATGAACATTGTTTAGATGAAGAGTTTCATTTGTGTCCTGTCCTGCTTTCTTGATGATAGGTAACAACAAAGAAGTTAGAATAAAAATTGTTAGAATAAAAAAATAATGGTTTTTTTTAATGGGACTGCCTCAAATATCAGAGATGGGACCCACAAAATACCAGGACTGGTAGTTCTGTTAGGAGCTAGTGGGGCAGCAGGGTGTGGTTTATGGATGGAGAGAGCTGACCATTTCCTCAGGTGATACAGTGCTATAAGCCTCATGAATCAGCCATCCCATTCTCCCAGGCAGACCTAAATATCCTCCCTTTCAGCTCTCAGAGCAGTGCTGGGCAGACTGCATTGCCTGCATTGCAACAGGCTCCTACAGGAGGAGGTAAACAATACCTCCTCGATCAGTAATCTGTGCAAATCTCCCGACAGCCAACCCAGCAGAGGAGTAAATAAACAAACACCCCCCTTTGCCTTCCCCTCTGCCCTGATGATAAATTTGGGTTACTGTACACGTCGCTGCTCAGGCCATGCAGGGCTGCTGTGAATCCATTAGTAGGGCAAGGGTGAGTGACTTCTGACTTCAGCGACCCTTAAAGTTAATCCAGCATTGTAGGGGCAGAATTAAATGTGATGAGCTCAGAAAGTGTGATAAAACCAGATTTAAGTGCACAGCTGGACAGCAACCTATAAAGGCAGAATTTAAAACCGTAATAAAAACTTTGTAATCTAATTACGACAGCAGAGTTAAAGGTGAGGTATTTGCAGCATGATTCACATGCACCATGGCTAACCTCTGACATCTTGAATATATTATGTGGTTTTTTCACTACAGGAGTAATTTTTGAGTTACTCTCTCACACTACGTGATTCCCTATGTTTTATTCTCATGCACTGTCTCTGGAGGTTGCAGGGCAGGGCAAAAGCCCCTGCTTTCCTGTACTTCTGGCTGCAGGGGTCTCCAGGCTGCTCCTCCCCATGCTCTGGGCACCTGGGCAGGGGTTGCAGCAGGTGCAGCATGCTTCCAAAATATCGCAGCTCCTGAGAGAGTCTGAGGAGAAATTGCAGCGAGAGTGGCCAGGTCCCGAACTGGTTTTAGCCTAGCTAGATTTAATACCAGCCGGAGGAAGGATGCAAAGGAAGTTAGAGCTTGGATGCAGGATACAGTCTCAAGCAGTGTCGTTGTCATCCTGTCTTCGTTGCAATTGGCACCCAATTAACGCCACCACTGATGGCAGCAGTGTCTCTGATTTCAGTATTGGCTTGTCCAAACACCGGAGGGAGGGGAAAACCCACCTTGTGAACACTGCCTGGCTCTTCTGGACTGCTGCCAGTGATAGGGCTTGCTTCGCCCATCTGGTTCACAGGGTTCTCACCAGGATGGGCACTGCCAAGTGAGACAACAACCTCAGATCCAAGTCTGGCATCTGCCAGCAGAGGGATTCTACACTAAAGCAGAGGACTTTTCCCTGGCTCTCATTAAGCATTATCCAGCATCCCAAGAGCACTTCATGTGTGAGGAGGTGTAGTGGTGGGATTTAAACAAGTTTGCTCAAGTTGGTAACAGCTGGACAGTAACACCTGAAGAGATCCACTTTCTTCAACCAGCCCATATCAAGACAGAAGTTTCAAATTAGAAATTTACACCATATGATAGCTCTGATTGTTTTTTCTGCATCCCAAACACCAATTCAAAAATGGAGCAAAAATGCCAGAAGAAATCTTTCTATATGAAGTCTGTAAAGCTCTACATTGGGCATTTTCTTGAGCTAAAATTACTTGGTGGTATTTCTGAAATCAAGTTTCATTTTTTTTAAATTTAGCTGAAAATCATCTTTTAAGTCTGACTGGCACAAGCTATATGCCTATAGCATAATGCTCATGGGAGGGGCTGAGGACAACTTTGTCTGTAGAGTCAGCATCCCAAAATAAACTACATCCCCCCTCAAGGCAATGTGAACTCAGCTGATCAATCTCCACAAACGTTCTTAAACTGATGAAATATTTCCTATGTTTGTGAAACCAAACTGAAACAGATCTGTTGCTTAGGTTTCCCAAATGAGTAATCCAGTAGTATTTTTCCTCAAGAAAATGAATATTTTTTCAGTATACTGTGTTTCAGAATATGTCTCTCTTTTTCCACTTTTATGAAGCTCAGAGGAGAACAGCAGGGCCCCCAAGGGCCCCCTGTGAAGGGGTCAGGGTGATGCTCTCCCAAAGGAAGGGGGAGGTTGTGTGAGCCATTGACTAAAACAGGTGATTGATATCAGCAGTGGGTGGCACAGAGATGTGGGGTACTCTTGGAAAGGGACTGCTCAAAATTCCGAGTGCACCTTACCTTTGTGATCATGGGCCTATCTCAGTATTAATATTTAAGAGACAGAGACGTGCTTTTTGCTTTAGAGAGAAAAAGATGGTTATGTGCATTATTGACATGCCATATACACTTCTCCTGTTCCTGAGACAACTTTATCCCTAACTCTCCTCTTCTTAGAGCTGTACAACAGCTACACCAGGAGGGAACCCTGCACAGGACAAAACAGCTTCTAAAATGTGATCAGGGACTACCAGAAAACACCACAACAAATGCCCCAAAACACAGGAAGGGGCCCACCAGCTGCAGGAAGGCAGCATGAGGATCAACAGAGCAATGTCCCAGGCACAAAGAGGGTGAGATCCCACGGAGCCCGGTAGCCACACACTACCTGCTCCAGTGGAGTTAGAAACCCCATCCTGGAGAGCAGCTCCAGCTCCTACATGCTCTAGGGAGAGAATAAGAGGGCATTTAACACCCTCAGTGCAAGACACAGACAGGAGGTGGTAAATACCTTGATAAGGAAACTGGAGTGAAAATACCAGCTTTAGGCAATCCAGATTTTATCAGGGAAGTATGCAGGAATGAGTAACTGCCTGACATGCAGATGTGTCTCTGCACAGTGCCAGCAGCCTGCCAGTCCCCACATCTGGCCTCAGGCAACACGCTCCCATTTCCAAACCCATGTGATTTGGGGGTATGTTGGGGAGGTGTTTTTGCATGGGGTTCTCACTTAGGCAGTGGCAGTGCCCAAAGTGAATCTGTGGCTCCATGCCTGGAAGACTCTCTAGACTTAGCACTAGAGACTTGTTTTCCTGCTGTAAGAAGCAGCTTGGCTTGTGAGTGAAGGCTGTTGCTCTGCTTAGCAGTGACATGCATGTCACAGCATGGGAATCCATGTGTGCCGGTTGAAAACAAGATCCTGGAATCCAAGGGCTCAGCAAAGTCATAAAAAAAATAATTCTGAATATTGCTCAGTGAATGGCTGGTGTCTCGTGGACTGTTGCTGTCACTGTGGGACCAAGAGAAGACTTGTGCCCAGCCCCATAATTGTCTCTGCAATGTGAGTCACAAATTTGGTGGGAATGGATGGAAACTGAAGTGCTGTGAACTGGCACAACACATAAATTCACACTTGAGGAGATATGGGGATGGTGGGGAAAGAACCCCAGGGGAGTTGTAACCATACCAAGACTGTAAAAGTTCAAGGAGTGTCTGGATGATGCTTGTAGTTGTATGGTTTAATTTTAAATAGTCCTGTGAGGAGGTGGAGAGTTGGACTCAATAAACTTTATGGGCCCTACCCAACGTAAGATATTCTGTAGTCTGATACAACCAGTTTGAATAATTGTTGCTTGGTCTTTTACTGTAGCCCTGGACTCCAATACAAGACAAAGGACCCCTGAGTGTTAGCTGTTCTCCCTCAAACTCCAGATCTCTAGGGAACCCATTGCCTGGGCTGTCATCAGCCAAGGTGGAAATGTCTGTTCGGAGAGCCTGTCCCTGCTCTGGCAATGCCCTTCAGGGGTCTTACAGGCTTTTGGACCTTGTTGTTTGGTTTTGGCACTGATTCTTGATCGGGTTTTCAACAGAAGAGAAGCACAACTCAGCCCATTACTTGTTGGGAAGGGGAGGGTAGGAAGAGCTTGGCAGCTCAAAGGGAGGTGCTGGAAACCTGAACAGGGAGAGAGGAGAGCCTTGCTGAAATGGTAAACGGTTGGGGCAGCACTCACCGATGTGCCACACCAGGGGATTGGCTGCCAAAGGGGCACAGGCAGTCCCCTTCCTGAGGTGGTGCTTAGTGGGGCTAATGACAACCATAAGTAGGAAAAATATGGACGCTATTGGAGAAAGAGGCCCAGGAATGGATAAGGAATAAATTGGCTGTGCTGTGTACAGAGAGGGCCAAACAGATGTTGGGCCTGATCCAGAGCCCATTGAGTTAATGGAAAGGCTCCCTTTGGTTTCGTTGAATGCTACCTCAGACCCATTCCAGCTTCACAGGAAGCAGGGGAGACCAAGAGCAATAACTTGTGGTGGCTGGAGTGGTGTGAGTTGCAGAGGTGTGGCCAGGGGGGTTCATGCTGAAAACAGATGGGTCTGGCAGACTGGTCCCTTAGGGCTGGGTAACCCCTCTGTCTGCTCCCCCCACCTGGCCATGAGCAGCCTCATGTGAGTTTGGTCCCCTGGCCAACATTTTGGCATAATTCTGAGCAGAACTGGCCTTTCTGCCTTCTGATGCACCCTCCTGAAGGGTTCCCATGTGATCTCATGGTGGCCCAGGATTTAGAAACCAGTGATTTGAGCCATCCACACAGAAGGAGGAAAGGAAGTCTGCTGAAAACTGTTGACCAGGGAGGAATTTTGTTGTGGACCAGCAAAAAAAATAATGTAAAGCAGGTGTTTCTGCAATTGTGAGACATTTGTAAAGCCAACGTGTCCAACAAGTCTCCTACTCACATTCTGGTCCGCATGACATGGCAAGGTCTGACACAGAGGACAGCAAATAGAAAACATCTCTCTGTACTAGTTGGCGTGCACCAGGGCCTCCCTCCCTTTCTGCTCTCTGCTTTTCTGTTTATTTAGGTGTGTGCCTTTGTTTCTGTTTTTACATTTAGCATGAGTGGAGAGGAAGTGGGATTTCATACGGCTTAGGAGGCTGGAGCTCACCATGCTTTGGAGCATGGGCCTTTGTTTGTCCTCACCCTGCAGGTGCAAGTGTTCACAGGCCAGACCCTCACTGGTATGAACTACCCCAGGCTCCTTCATGAGAGCTTCCTCCTCTGAGCCAGCCCATCTGAGCAGGCTTGTGGTATCCACAGATGCAGAGGCCAAGCTGGTCTCATGGTTAGGAGTGGGAACTGGAAGCTGAGCAGAATCCTTTTTCTCCAGGTGATGGTACCAGGAGGAATGGATCAACCATGGCATGGGAAAATGCCTCCACAAACAGCAGATGCTGTTTTGTTCAGGGTTGTGAATTTACTGGAAATGTAATTTGGGGAATACTTTAATTTAGTTGAATTTAGGCCAACTTGGCCTAAAGAAGGCAAGGAAAAAAGTTTTAAGGGTAAGTTCAGGGCTCTTCTCAGGACTCCCTTCCCCTCTGCAGCTATTTCCCTGCCCACACATGTACGCATAACACCAGGACCAACCATGGCTTGGGCTGAGCTGTATTTTAGGTACTTAACAGGTTTAAATCATGACCCTGCAACACCCATTCTCAAAAATAGAATGTCTTGCTCTTATTGACAGTAATGCACTTCTATTCCTGTTTAAAAAGAAGGTGATAGCAAGAGAAGCCACTAAACTTTTTGAGTGAGGTAAGGTCACTTTAGGGCTGGATGACTTGCCTGGCAGGAAGGTTATGTAGCAGCCCAAGGAGAGCGCCCCAGCCCCGACTTCCAGTCCTCTTTTTAACTATGCTGGCTTGTTTACATTTGGGTGGTAGATGGGTGGAGCCATCACTCCAATTTTTTGGCTCGTATCTGTCCATTTGGATGTCAGTGTAAACTGATGCAATTAATAATCATGGCCCGCTATTGGAAATGATTAGTCTGTTCATTTTCCATAAATATTGGCTGTCTGGCTTCACCTGGCAGAGGCTGGAAATTGTCATGGCAGAGATGAAAGCCCAGAGAATATGGGGATTCATAACTCCATAGTCTAACAAGACTATTGGATTTAGACATAAACAGGATGCTGGAATGGGATTCAGGGAGCAATAGAGAAAGTGCAGGTATTTCAAAGCAAGTCCTGTTTTAGTCAGAAAGTGAATTTCTCATTAAAATAAGCCCCAAAATAATGAGGGAATTGTTAAATATCAGGGGAAGGTTGAAAAATGTCCAGGCTTTCTAATTAAATAGCACTTCCCATTCCTACATATCCAGCATGGCAGCCTTTGCTCTTCCACACCAATCAGCTCCAGTGGCCAGAACCACGTGTAAAATGTAGCTGTGTTTGAACTTCAGGGCTATTTATTCTACAAATGGGCTCAAATTCCAAATAACACTGATGCCAAACAGGTTTTTTCTCCCCAGGACTCAGGCACACAACACACTTTCCGCTTCTGGAGCTCATCATTCCATAACTCCAGAAATTGCAATATAAACCTTGGCTATGCACACTTCAACTTGAAAACACAGCAGTGATCTGAGATTTTAATTCAAGCAAAAATAGACCTAAAGCACAATAATTAAATTGTCATTTGCTCCTTGCCTTGGTAGAAACTCTGCCCAGCTGAGCACATTTCAGTTTCCATCCTGGGCATTTACCTACAGCATGGGGCTGGGAGTCGGGGGCAGTTTCTTACTTGTTTTAAGAAATTAGGAATCAGAGGCATGCACAGCCTGTCTGGTAGAGTCTTCAGTGAGTGAGTTGCCAGGCTCTGCAGGTTATACATCATTAGCACACATAGTGTCCAGGAGAGCCCAAAGCTTGTGCAGGTGTGCTGGCAAAGCTCTCACTACTTCCCTCCCTCCCTCCTCCCTCTCTGCCACACTTCCAGCAAGCTGATACTTGAAACCCGATGTGGCAAAATCACAGAGAGCTCCTCTCGAGTTTGTCAGCTCCCAGCTCATCCAGCAGACATGACTGTGAGAGGGTGCAGGAAGCCTGGAAGGGACTCACTGGAAAACCAAAACCATCGACTCAAAAGCTTAGTGTGTTTTTCCATGAGTGTATGAAAAAAGCATGAGTGGTTTTTTAAGCACTTTCAGATTATTAGAAGTTTAGTGAACACAGAGAGAGCTTCTTTTTTTTTTTCCTCTTTTTTCCCCTGCCCTTGAACTTTCAGAATGACTATAGAGAATATAACCCAGGCTGTTTTCAATGACCCATTCACGTGGCGGGTTCCTTGCAGCTTTTCCCAAAAGACAGTGAGCTTCACTTGACCGTTGCTCTGGCATTAGCTGCCATTATTTGTGCATCCTGCTCAGATAATCAATAAAAGTGGATGGCATCTGAAAATAATTATACACACAGCTCTTCTCCAGCTTCCAAGATGAAGACAGAAGCTGGGAAATGAGCCTTTGCATATTCAGCACTTGTTAAAAGAATGACATATAGTGCTATGTCTTATTGTGTCCCGAATCCTGGGCATTTGGTAACCGTTTCTTGACATTGCATAGCACTCTGGCCACATGCACCTGAACACAAAGCTCATCAGCTTTCCCATCCTTCCTGACTTTGCTGGAAAAGTTGTGCTGTCTGCTCATGTGGCATGCCAAAGGGCAAGAACTCCTGTTGGAAGAAGGATCTGGCTGGCTCAGTGCCCTCTTTTTTTTAAGGGGTACCAACACAGCTGTAGTTTTACTGCCCCAAGCCAGCGTGTGGTGACAAGTGGGTGGCCTGTGAGAAGCATAGTGTCTCTCTGTAGCAGGGATGAGCTTTTCTGGCCAAAATTCATGTTCAGCCCCCCAGCTAAAATGGCTCTGTCTCTACATGGCTCATGGCAAAGGCACCTTGGGATGTCGTCATCATCATCACCTTGGCCTGTCGTCACCTCAGGCTGTCACTGCCTACTGAAGAACCTGATTCAGGTTCTCCATCACCCAAGAGGGTCCTCCCAGCCAGGAAAGTAGTGAGTCATGTTGTATTAGAAGATATTTAATGTCTATTTTAGGAGGTTTGCAGCCTCAGCCTCCCTTCAGGCAGTGGCCAAGATGAACCACTGCCGTGAACATGAACATTTCCACTGCAGCCTCCCTGAACAGCAGCGGCACTGGATGCCAACACGGGGCCTCTGAGCCGAGCAGGTGGTAGGAAAAGGAGAGGCACAGATTTTGCCAGGGCAGGCTGTAACTGCAGGGTAATACTGTGTCCTTTTCCTCCTGCAGCCCTGGAGAAGCTTTGTGTAGCACTGTCACAGTGGGGACTAGATCCTGGCTGTGGCCCTGTTCAGGTTTAGTGGTCTTTCCATTGAGTCTGTTCACTGTCTCTATTAAAGACAGGAGGAGAGGTGGGGTGGAGCAAGGATCTGTCCCAATGTGGCTGTTCCCACATGTTTCATTTAGACCTTTCTCTCCTGATCTGCAGGAGGAATGCCATGGCTGTACAGCCTGGAAAATCCTGTGATACCTGCAAGAGCTGACCGCTGGGGACATCTAGGGTCTGGCAGCTGCCTCCCCAGAAAGGGCTAAGGACAGGACGTCAGGCAACCAGCTGCTCCCAGCGGGTTTTCCAGGGCTATTTCAGATAATTGGACAGCAGTGATTACAGGGGAGCAATTATTTTTGGCCATTACTCTGGGATCTCTGCTATCTCCTAATCTAGGCAGCAAGCAGAAGTGTTTGCTGATGGGCTGCTCCATTGTCCATGCCCAGCTTTTCTCCATGGTGGTACATTGTTTGTGGTGCTGCCTAAATCCTCCTGCCAGCCCCAACAATACCTCGCACAACCCTGGCGTGTCAGGAGCTTCCAGGCTGAGGAGAAGCCGATCCTGCTCAGCCCGGCTCCATTTGTGGCAAAGTGTTTGTGCAGTGATTAACTCCTGCACGGACACAGGCACCCACAAATCTCCAGGCTGTCTCACAGCCTTTTCATTCAATTAAGTCTGTTGACTTAGTCTCATTTTGAGCAGCAGCTGGATTTAGATAAGGCAGTGGAAAGCAAAACATCAATTGTGTGATTTCTGGCCCAGCCGGTAGGTATGTTGATCCAAAGGGAATGTTTGTGCGGGCGATAATGGAGGCAGTGCGGTGATTAGGACAAAGTCATTTGGTGCAAAGACTTCCATAGAGTAAAAATGCTCTGTGTTAAGTGCAAGCACTGGCCTGAGGAAGCAGAGGGAGCTGCCTTCTTCCATAAAGTCCCTCTTTGCCTCACTTGATGCATCTGCTGTGAACACACAGTGATGGAGAGGTCCTGGTCAGTCTGAAAGGGGAATCGTGTTAGACTTGGAACTGGGAGATCCCACTGGGTGAATGGGCTGTGCTGGAGTCCAGCTCTCAGGACCATAATTGCTGCAAGGTTCTATAGGGATGTTATGTGGGTGAGTTTCAGTAAGACTAAGAGAAATTCAGCAGCAAGTCCTGGCTTTCCCAAGGCAAAGCCGTTTTCCTTTCCAAGGATGGCTCTGTGAAGAATTTCATGTTCTCAAGAAAAGACTGATAGAGGTTTTGTAAGCATCTCACGTTCTCAAAATAACAGGTGCTGTTTTCACTGTAGTTTACTGTATTTTTGTGCGTGTTCTCAAAACATGCTCTCTCTACCTCATCCAATGGTGGTAGAGAGGTGTTGTGCCATTTAGCCAATCATGTAACTGTTAGCGAAAGACCCTATAAAAGGGTATGGATTTTACAATAAAGATTGCCTTCTGATTCTTTGGAATTCAGAGTCTTCTCTCCTCATTCTATGCCTTACAGTGACAGGATGTAACCATTTGGGATCCAGCCAAATGGTTACATCCAGCCAAATGTTACTCTTTGTCAGAAACAGAGCAAAGTTATTCTGTAATAATTCCTCCCCACAAGCTGTAGGACATGATTTTACAGGCAGTACCCTAGGAGCTTGATTTGCCCAACATCCCTGGAAAGAGGAGATGCAGGTGACACACCCTGAGCATCCACTGCTTAGAAAACAGGTGGTCCAAGTGGAAAGATCCTCTATATACAATAACTGCTGTCTCACTGTATAAGCAAGAGGTAAGAAAGAGCTCCTATTTGCTAGCAAGCATTTTTGTGATGCACTCCCGTGTCTGCTACTGCTTTCAGGCTGTAATCAGAAAATATGTCAAGGAGATATCCATTGTTATATGTCTGTCAAAAGCACATTTCTATGCATGACTTTTTTGGTCACTTTGTTTCCCAGGTAACTGTTAAGCTAATGGGAAGCATAGGGCATTCCTGTCATCCTGCAAATCTCCAGCAAGGACCACAGAAGAAGAATGCAGAAAAAGACAGTGAGAAGAATTACTTCCTACGTTAGCTGAAGATAAGGTATGCCATTGGAACATAGCAAATGTATCACTGACTTTCTTGTTTTCTCATGCTGGAGAGGATTTCTTCCTTTGATTCTCATTTGTGTCCTGTGACATAAAATCCGTAACGTAAAGAGATCGTTCTAGCTGGTTGCACTGTGAGAACTCCTGGTGGCCATTGAAAGTGGACAATACATTTCTGGTAGCTCACAAACAATGGACTGTGTGCAGCCTCATTGAACCTGTTCCTCTGAACAGCGTGGCTCACCACTGCAGGAAGAGTGGAATGTGTTACCTTAAAGGATTTTTTTCCCATTCCTCCCACCTGCTCACTTCCCTTTTGAGGTATGCAGCATTTCTCATAGAGGTGATGCTGGCAGCAATGTAAACCCAGTGGTTTTGAAAGGACTTCTGTGCCATGGGGCAGTGATGCTTCACATTCTTATTCCTGTGTGTTTCAGTGCAATCAGGCACTCAGTATTTCCGTCAGTGACTCAGACCACGGAGTGTTCGTGACTTCCTTGCGGCAGGACACTGCAGGAGTGGTGGAGGGACCCCAGGCACTGTGGACTCTGTGCCCAGCACATGGCTCTGCCGTGGCACAGTGTGCAGCTCCTGAACTGTGCCTGCACACACACAAACACATAATTGTTGGCAACTTAACATATATTAAACATTTTCTGGTAGCGATGAAAGATGGCATCCTCCCAGAGTTTTGCATGAGCTAATCAGCCCTTTGTGTGAAAGTGTAGGTGGGGACTCTTCTAACAATACAAAGTTGGTTAGCTCATTATCTTGGCTTTAGGGGCATACTGATGTGCCCATCCTGCTTTCAGAGCCATGAATAATCCAGCTTTGCTGCTGTCCTCTTGTGAAAAAAAAGAGAGTGTGGTTTCAGGGCTTGGTGCTCAAGCCTGTTTCTCGGTTCAGGGGATGAACAGGGATTCATCTGTTATTCACTGGTATCACTCTTGACTTCAGTCTTCTTTGGACTGCTCTTGGTATCAGAAATGATACCTATCAGCATAATTGCTACTTTTCAGCCATCAGTTGGAATAACACCCTTGAGGATTAGGCAGGCATGATTCACTATCGAAATGCGAGGACCATCCACAGAAGTCTGTGCTGCTCACAGTTAATTTAAACCTCTGTTAACTGTCTGGATGGTGGAGTAGCAGGTTAAACCAACAAAATAGGCTGGAAAACCCTGACTTTGGGAGGAGGATTGATCTTAAATGTTCTTAAATGTTCATTAATACACTTCAGATATAACCTTAGGTGAAAAAAAGGAAGTGCATAATAAAAATACATGTAAGGAATCAGGTCAAGGTCCTGGCACTATGCCAGGGGAGCTGGTAGAAGACAAGCTCCAGTTTAAGTCTACCATGTGATGCTATGGCCAGAAAGATACTTGGTGTTGGAAGGGATATTAAAAGCACCCTCTGTATGGAGGTCCTTGTGGTGCTGGAGAGGCCCAGGCCTCAGACCAACATTCCAGACTTCAAATAAAGGTGTAAACTCTGGAGGAAGTCTGGAGGAGGGCAACAGGACTAATAAGAGGTTTCACAAAACACGACCTGTAAGGAATTATTTTTTAAATTGGATTTGTTTAGTCTAGAAAAGACTGAGGACAGCTTTGAGAGGCTTCACTTGTGAAGACAGTAGCTGAAATGGGTCTGGTAAGAGAGTGCAGTGGTCATGGGTCTATTTGCGTGGGGAAGGACAAGAGGAGGTGAGAGTGTAGGAAAGCTGTTTCCATAAGGAGTGGGAGATGCTGGAACTGATGATGCAGAGATCTCCATCTCTGGGAGTTTCTAAGAGTTTAAACTAATGTGTCCCATGAGTGGGATAGGCACAGACACAGAATGGCACAGAAAGATCTCCCCACACCTACGTGATTTGTTTAAATCTGTTCTGTGGGGTTTGTTGCTTTCTTGGCAGTAGTAGAAGGAATGTTAGACTCAAGTTTGGTTGCTGACATGGAAAACATGCTGATAGGTGGGTATGTTTGCACAGAAAATGTTGATAAGGCAGGAAAAATGATATTGTCATCAGAAACAACAGCCAAAACCTTTACAAGTTTTGTTTCAAAGAATATATTTAAAGAAAACAGCTCCTGTGGTAAAACATCTTTCATTAAACAAAAGATTTAGCTGGAAAAATTTGCAATGAGCTCTGCAGATTAGCAGCTCAGCACAATCCCAATATATCTGAAGTGTAGTTACTTCATAGATCCCAGAAACAGTTCTTTTTGTCATTTGGAATTAAGCAGAGATAACACAACACCTCTGTTTGCAGTGGGAAGGTGAGGAAAGATTTTCAGGGCAGTGAAAGAGGAGCTTCACCTGTGAAAAAGGCTGTGGAAGAGTAAGGACTGAGAAAGTCTCTGTGCAAGAAGTGCCAGATTAGGAGGGCAGTGGTATCTCCCAGAGAGCCAAGGAAAGACTGCAGTTCAGGGAAGAGAGGCAGAAACCCAGGGCTCAGAAACTTCTGCTTCTCACAAAGCCTGCACTTCTGTGTGTTCAGCCCAGGAAACTGCTGAGTGGGATGTGAAGCTGCCATATGTTTCTGCAGATGCTCCAAGCATGTGTGCTCCCATTATGGGAGCATATATGCTTTATATACCCAGTTTTGAAATTGGGTCAAAGTATTCCAGAGCTCCAGGAGGAAACTCCTGAAAATTTACAGACCTGAGATGCTGTGATAATAGACAGCAATTTTACTTTTCCCCTATTGAGGGTAGACAGAGGGGAGTACAACAGGAGATCCACACCAAAGACAAGGCAGACACATCTGCCTGGCTGTCAGATTTCATGCCAGCAAATTGGAAGAAAATTAAAAAATTGAAAGTCAGATCTGGTCCTTGCTCTGGGAATGCAAAGAGGCCTGAAAGGCTCCTACACAGATGTTTATGCCTGGCATAAAACCAGCACAGAAACTTCTGTGTTTCGCTGGTTTTGCCATGCCTTTAACAGGAATGTGTCAAGTGAATATGAAGGAATGAGATCTTATTGTTAGAATAGTCTTGAGTTGGTGTAACTTCCCTTAAGAGGAGAGTGCAGTGTTCAGCTTTTGCCCACCATAGCTCAACAGCTGCCCTCCCAAACACGTCAGGCTGCAGGCTCACACCTCAAATCAACAGTCCTGCAGGTGTGAGACAGGGGACCTTAAATTCTGGAAAGTGGTGGGTTTTTTTCCCTCCAAAGTAGATTTTCCTCCAAAGCCCCAAGGAGATTTGTATCCTGAGATACCATCTCTCTGTCAGACATGAAGGATGAGCTGCCATCATCGTCATTGCTCTTAACTTTAATTTCTAGCACAAATGGCCCCAAACCCCTTTGGAGTGAGGGCAATATGAGACAGACACATTGCCTCTTAATGCAAAGCCAACTGTGTTTACTCCATTATTCAGTTCCAAATTACAAGCCTTATCTCACAGGAGCTTAGGATGGCTCTGTAGTTTCAGAAACTTCATGGTAAAAGGGACATTTTTTAAATACAGTGCTTTCCAGAAAAACGATCTCAAAAATATAGAAAATATAGTGCAGTTCAAATCCTCTGCTTCCTTTAATGCTATTTTCAGGTTGGTGGTTTTTTTTTTTTTTCAAATTAGGTTTAGCAACATGCACGAGATGTTAGATTAAAGGGACATGGCTTGGGTTTTCTGTGTCTGTACAGAAATAGCTGTTCCCTGGGTGGGCCAGGTGAAGCTGAGCAGAGTTATTGTCCCTCGACTTCCCCAGCCTTCTGGGTGGAGGAGGCAGGGATGGGACTGGTTGCCTGCAGGAAAGTCTGGCCAAAAGCACTGGGCCACATCCTTTGTGGAGGTAAATCAACATTGTCTGGATGGTGTTTCTGGAACCATGACTATTTTCATCAGGATCAGGCCTTTTCCATATGGTGAGGAAGTGGTAAAGATCACAAAGGGAGGGAAATCTGTCCACGCATGGAAATAATTGCAAGAATCTATGAGGTTTTCCTATGTAGGTGGTGTCATTTTCTCTAAAGAATGAAAGTGTGGCTCTTTCCCTTTAAGGGGACTTGCTGAGCTGAAAAGACAACAAGTCCAGATGCCCAGAGGAAGAACAGTGTTGTTGTGAAGACACAGCCCCAAAAGGCAAAATGTCTGGATTTTATTTGCAGCTCTGCCACCAACTTCCTGGATGATTGTGGCCGAGTGAACCAGGTCCATTGTTGCAGCAGCCTCCATGCCCTCTCTGCATAGGCACAAGTTCTACATTCACTCAGGGCTTTGCACAAAGTCCAGCAAATGCAAAGCTGCAGAGAACCATGTGCTGCCCTGGCTTACCCAGGAGAAGGGGCATGAGTTAATGAAGCCACTGGATCCCTGACAGCAGGGATCTGGATCCAGAAACAGGGGAGAGTGTCACAGCAAAGTCCACCTTGCCCAATGGCCCCTTGCTGGCAGACGGTGCCCACAGAGGAAAACAAGGTTGGGGTGAGCAGAGCTAGACTTCCAGAGTTGGGAGTGGTTCGTGTGAACTCAGCAACCCTCAAAGGATTTCTAAACCTTGGAGCATGAGTAGTCCAACATGAGCTCTCAGGGCACCTAGGGATTTTTAGCTTCCTTGGACCAGGACTCATTTCTTCAGCTGTATGTCAGACCTGCTGGGTCACACAGGGCTTTTGTAGCTGCTGCAAAGAACAGCCTTCCCATGGCTGTGTCCGCTCTCACAAGGAAGTGATGCTGCCTGCCAGGGAATTGGGGCTAAATGCGCTGGTGTTTCTTCATGCCTTGGAAGGGAAGAGAAGTCTGGAGAGAGTTATTGTTGTGGTGGAACTTTGCCAGTATAATGCCCTGTAATAACGGCTAGTCTTCCTTTAGGTCATTAAGTTACCTATTTTTTAGTACTCTTGCTCGTGACAAATAGATCTTGAGTTTAGAGATGCCCTCCTTCTCTTTCCTTTTCCATGACTTGCTAAATATATTTGGGATGTTTTCTTTTTTTTTTTGTGGTGGTGTATCCAATATCCCTGTTTAAGTGCCATCTTCCAAATCCCTCCTCCAAGGAACCATGACCAGATAACCAACACATTTGTGCTCTGTCTCCATGTCTTAGTGGGAACTAAAGCATGAGGAAATCTTCTGAAGGGCACTACAGATGATGAAACTGGATTTAGAATAAGGAAATATCTGTCTGCTCTCAGAGATAGTCTCGCATCTGCTTTGTCCATGCCCTATAACCAAGTTGCACCTTGGAAGCCACAGAGCTCAGTTAGAGGCATGGTGGGTTGAGCTTTCAGCCCAGCTTTTGGTGGGGTTCACACACATGGGCTCAGGATGGTGTGACTGTGGCTACATTCCACCTGGAGGTGGCTGGTGTCCAGCTGGCTGGGAAGGGGGCTGGATGGACGGGCAGCTGTTTTCCTCAGCCAGCATGGACATGCCAAATTCTCCTCATGTGCTACTGGAGGGTACTCAGATATTCCAGTGATGAGGGCAGTCTGAGAACCTGTTTAGACCAGAACATGGGTTTCAGTGGCAGTTTTCTGGCTGATTAATTGGGTGACTTCGTGCAAGTCTCAGCTTGCCATTGCCCTATCCAATAAATGGGAATAGCAGCATTTGTCTTCCTTTGTAAAACGCTTTGAGGTCTACGGATAATCCTCCTCCTTTTTCCCACCCATCATTATGGGACCAAGTGGAATCTTACGACACATTGAGTTTCTGTGGTCTGGCATTTGCCAAGCATCTGAGAATGACTCTGGCTTGAGTTTGCAATGTATGTGACTGCCACATGACTTGTTATAGCAGCTCCTTGTTGAAACCAGGTCACCACTCACTTGAGAGTGCTTGGGATGGGGAGAGGAGCTGAAGTGGGCACGAGGAGGATACAGACCCCGGGGCATTCTATAACCACACACATCAACAATCCCTCAATAACCCACAGCATTTTGTGGTTCAAAGCTTTGCAAATATTTAAGAGTGGAAAACTCCAAACAAGAGAAGATTCCTCTTGACCACTGCACTGCTCTCTGTTACCCTGGTGAGTAGTAGGCAGAGCTGGAGAAAGATCTTCACTGGGCATGTGGAGATGTTCTCATAACATGATGTTCAACAATTTGAATTCAAAGACCTTGTGCTGTTGTACACTGCTGATGTTTTAGGACACAGTTACTTCTTTCCCTGATTGTCCTTGAAATCATAGAAGAGAATGGGTTGGGTTGGAAGGGACCTTAAAGATCATCTGGTTCCGACACTCCTGCCATGAGCAGGGATGTCATCCACTAGATCAGGTTGCTCAGGGCCCCATCCAATCTGGCCTTGTCCAGGGATTTTCTCCTGTGTTGGGATGCAAATCCATTCTTAAATCTCATCCCAAGAGGTACCAACAGGATGTGCTACTAAAGTTATTGTGTTTCTTACAATGACATTAAAGAAAACCTGAATGATTGCAAGTAAACCTTGAAGAAGGGAGTGAATATGAAATCAGGTTGCTGATACACAGAAATCTTCCCAAAGAACATTGCAAGGCTGAAGAAGCCTTAAAGAGCCAGGAAACCAGCAGAGATCGGTATCAGGTGGCAATGAGTTTACAGGAGAGAGGCTTGATCACAATCTCGAAGTACATACAAGAGGAAGGGAAATGAGGCAGATGTATCCAGACATCTTCTGGCTGAAACTTGAAGCTGAACACTTTTTATTTTTTGTGGTAGTGGGGAACAGGAGCAGTAGCTTCCTGCAAAGCCCCAAGGCTCCTGTAGTCCTAGAGTGGCTAGGGGCAAGTGTTTGAAAAAATAAGCTGTAGTTGTAAGAAGAATGAGCTGGAGGTGTGTGGTGGCCTTTGCAATATACAGGAGCAGATTAGGGGATCCTCCCGAGTCCTGTATTTCAGGGTCCAGTGATTTGGATTTCTTCTGCCACAGAAGAATTAATTCCAATTAAATCCAACTTCATATTCTCATCTCATCAAGCACTGAGCTCCACCAGTGAGGGTAAAGCTTTTGAGAGGGAATAGTGCTTCAAGACTCAACTCCAAACACCATCAGTTATCTGGGCCAGCTTGAGCTGCCTCTTTTCTTGTCCTTTGCCTCCACTGTATCATTACAGGATGACAGCATCAGAATTACCTGGCGCTCTCATCTCTCCCTTAAATCAGAAAGAAACCTAAACAAACAAGTAACATACCAAGAGCTCATGAGTGAATGCACATGAAAGGCTGCAATTTCCCATAGCAGCACTCAGGGTCTGCTTCGTGGACCAGGGCTATGAGGGATTCAGTACCTGGCTCGACTAGACCCTATGGCTCTGTGTTTCATGACTCTTGTCAGGTATCATCTGTCCATAGACAAGCTGTGCTTTTCTTATAAAGTAAATTGCATTACATGGGCTATAATGTACAATTTCAAAGCAGACCCACCTTAAAAACATTTTGTTTAATAAAATAACTTAATTAGAAGAGAGCTTCTAGCTGATGTGGTTGAGGCTGTGATAATTTTTCCTTCTCAAATAATTTTCTCTGTTTATTATACTTAATTATAGTGTAATTATGTATCCATCCTCTAGGCAAATTATGCAATCAGAAAATGTGAGTGGTTCATTTGCCACTGCTGTTGGGACCAGTGTTTACATCCCTAGTGTACAAAATATGAGCATAATTCCTATTATTTGTAATATTACGTATATGCATATATATAAAAGAAGTTTCACACAGGATGAAGAATTGGTGTAAATATTTTATTGGCAGTCATTTTTGCATCATCCACTCAATTCATTTGTGGCCTACTAATAATGGAGACACCCAAAGCTCAGGTAAATAAAATCTTTACCATGAATTTTCTCAAACACAAATACATGGCTGAGGAATGTGGAAGTTGCACAGCTGAGTTTTAATTTTGGTAGGAGGGTTATTATTACTTTTAAGAGTTGTTTTTGCATTTCACTTCCTAATATTCCAGGATTTAGCACAACAAGAGAGAAAGGAACTCCACAATATCCAGTTGTGGAGTATGGAGTTGTGTTCACATCATGGGTTCAGACTAACCTATTTTTAGCCATGTGCATCATAAACTTTCTAACCATGGCAGCCCTGGCTTTAGCAGACTGAGTTGTTTGTTCTTCCTCTTGTTTCCCCTGATGGGAGTTGACAGATCATGTTTGAACATACCAAAACATGAAGCCAAGTGTCCAAATCTTGAAAACACTCCTGAGATGGATGTTTTCTCCTTCTTTGGCCAGCTCTCAGACTTAATACAAACTGAATTCCCACTTGGCAATTTCAGCTTCTCTGTCTGTGCTTATTTTGCAGGATGAAGCCACTCTCACCAGCAGAGCAGATGGGGGAGGTGACGCATCTACTGCTGGAGCTCAGCCCCCCATTTTTTTACAGCTGGCAGAGGTGAGACATCCACCTCACCATCCCACCCAGAGAAGGAAAAAGGTGATTTCTGATCATCCTCACAAGCCCTGCAGCTGCCCCATGGCCTCAAACAGCCTTTCCCTCTCTCCACCCTCAAACTGCAACCACAGCCCCATTCCTCCCTCTCCCTGAGAGAACTGTCAGTTGTGGTCTCTGAGGGAAAGGCACTGCCCAGAATTAAAGCCCAGATCTAGGCAGATACTTTGTGGTAACCTAAGATCCCATGAACATCTGTGGAGATTTTTCAAAGGAACCAGTGAATACTCCTGGATAGGGGCTGTTGCTGCATCCTGACCCACTGACCCGCTGGGAAGCTGCATTCACACACATGCAGGAGGGCCAAACCAGCCCAAGCAGGGTGCAGATAGCCAAGCCACTGCTCCCAGTGCTGCCTGTAGCAGCAGATGGGACACAGTACATGGGATGCCACATGCCAAGAGCCCCAAGCCTGGATCAGGCAGCAGCTCCATGGAGAGCTGAGGGACCACAAGACCAGGCGCTGACTCAGTCCATGGCAAGGAGGCATCTCCCAGAGTGGGATGAGATGGGAGCAGTAGCTACGTAAGATGTTTTTGTTTTTTCCTGATGTTATCCCCATTTTCCCAGGTCTCAGGTTCAGACAGCCGTCTGCCATGTGCTTTGGCCAGACACTGAGACGCTAACCATGAGCTGGCGTTGCTGCCATGAGCAAAGGGACAATGCCATGGAGTGTCTGGGCTGTGCCAGCCTCTTCCCCCAGGGATTTTGCATAGGCTGAAGTAAGCTGAGGCTGGGCAAAGGGTGCTCTGGCTTTCGCCCCCAGAGGAGGATTTGTCCATTATAGTCTCACTTGCTTCTGGGGTGTGGCCTGAAAAGGAGTGTTGGAATATTTGTAGGGGGTTTTCCACATTTTGTTGTGAAACCCTTGGGTTTTCCATACCTTGAGTTTGGGAGCACATACCTTAGCAACCAATTTTACAGGTGCTTGGCTCTAAGGTTATGCTTCCCACCTGTTGGTTTGTAAATGCTATGGAATGACTGGTGTATTTAACTATTTTTGAACAATGGGGAAGCTGCGGTGCAGTTTACCTGAGGTCAGGCAGAAGTCTGAAAGAAGGGCGTGGAGGAGGAGTCAGACTGCCAAGTCCCCAGCAGCCAGGCACAAGGGGGGCTCCTCCATACTTTCTGTCTTTTCCTGGTTTTGTTTCGCCTTGTATTCCTAGGAGGGAAGATGAAAGAGGGGGAAATTAAATGCAGATTATAAACTGCAGCATCTGTGCTAGCGGAATCTGTAACCAAATGCAAGTGGATTAATTTGATCCAGTATTGGCCACTGATTCTTAAAGAACTTCTTGTCTTATAGGGAACTGGTTCAGAAAGCAGCCAAGAGCTGAGACCCCAGAGCTGTAAGTGAGGACAAGGGCCATTCTTCCTAACTGAGGTTTAATCAGTTGAATTTCAGTTATTGGGAAGCCATAAGGGAAGCCTGGCCTATTTTTATATCTTGGAGCGCCCCTGGAAGCCTCAGCCCCAGAAGCATGTTCCAGCACATGCTGAGCCTCACACAGTGTCCAGGGGAGCATTGCACCCATATCTGAGCTGTCGTGAGCTAAAGCCAGCAGAAGTAGCTTTCCATTCACACCTTCTGTTTTCATGTCAACATGCCATA
This sequence comes from Irena cyanogastra, assembly GCA_013397155.1. Classification (NCBI taxonomy): domain Eukaryota; kingdom Metazoa; phylum Chordata; class Aves; order Passeriformes; family Irenidae; genus Irena; species Irena cyanogastra. The sequence goes on along the minus strand of VWZV01014120.1, from coordinate 328,269 downwards.
ATGACATGAGGCAGCAGATGGATGCAGACCAGGAAGAATATTTGGACATATTAGGCAATGGGGATTGGTCCATTCAGCTCTCACATCTCCAGATGAGAGATCACAAGGCTGCAAAGGACCAAACTGAAAGCTTCTCACAAATAGAAGCAAAACGGGCTTTGCCCAGGTTTATTGAACATTTTATTTAAACCACCAGTTCCTGTCCCAATCTGCATAACCTCACACTCCTCCCTTTATATTGCTAACAGAATGACCCCATTTTCATTGGGTTCAGAGTCTTTCTCAGAGAGTTGCTACCTTTCCCCTCTGGGGAAGGGCTGAACAGCAGACAATCAGCTAAAATTCTGAAATATACCACAGATAAAGGTAAAACACACTTTTCAGTCAGCTATGGGATGTGTTTCCCAAAAGCTCTGGTATCTCTGGTCCTCTCTACTTTGTCTGTGAGACTATTACTTTGCATAATAGAAGGGAACAATGCTCAACCATCTGGTAGCAGCACCACCATAATTTAGGTTGCTTCACTCACTCTCCCATCAGTAACAGGAACGGAACTTCCTTCTTGTTTGCCTTGATCACTCAGCCCTGTGCTAGAAAGTCAGAAGCCCGAAGGAGCCTGAACTGGGTTTTTGAATTTTCAGGGACATCTCTGATTGTGAGTGAGATTCCTTCACAATTAAGACATTGCTCAGTTCTGTGTGAGCACGGGGATGAAGAACTCAGTAAGCCTACCTGGGAGAAGACGCTGGGTATCATCCTATGTGCAAGTGGCACTTTCATCTCCAGCAAAGCCTGGGGACTGGGATCACATCATCTGGGCATCGTGCCTGGGGAATCACCACTGAGGTAAATGTCACCAAACAGCACCACACACACACACACACACATCCAACACAATTGTGAGGGATGTGCTGAGCTCACTCATGTCCAGCGTGGAGAGACCTCCATCACTCCTGAGGGACTCCTCATCCCAGGGACCAAGCCACTTCTCCATCCTCATTGCTGGTTCTCTTAGAAACCTGAACCAGGGAAACTACTGTTTGATGCCATTCCTCTACATCAAGAGGAATATCCAGACCTGTACTCCTGTTTATCCACTCTTGGTGAGTGTAGTCAGATGGTGAAGGCCTGGATGCTGGAGTTTATGGCTTAAATCAATGGGATTATTCATGAGTTGAGAGATAACCATGTGCTTTTATGCTTGGCTGGAGCGGCGTCTCAAGCTGACAGCTGGGAGTCAAAAGCTCTGAGTCACCTGGTCCCTCCTCTCTCTCCTTCCTGTGTGACCAGTCTGCCCGTGTCTGCTTCCCTGCCTGCCACATAAGGAGGATGACAATCACTTTTATCTGATGGCTGTTTTCAAATGGCCCTAAAGGCCTCTTCTGGCTTGATGAAAATTCAGTAGAAGCTGGACTAGCATGGAAAGATGAGAGGACATTTAACTAATGAAAGCTGGAGCTCAGGAAGACAATTACGTCCTTTCTTCCTCCTGACATTCCCACACAGGCTACTGGTGATTGCTGCAAAGTCTTCTACAGGCAGAGAGGAGTGGGAGGCCATGGAAAGGGTGAGACAAGGCCCTCTGAGCTTGGGGGAGGCTCTGTGGCGTGGTGGTTGGGGTGACCAGCGCAGCAGGTTCCCAGCAGTAGTCACACCTTTAAAAAGGCTCCTTTCAATTAAAAACTTGATCTTGCAAGCCTCTGCTTCACCTATGTACTTTGTAAAACAAAAACATGCACAAAAACTAGAGACAAAGAGAGATACATGGGCCAAATGCATGTATTTTATGCCCCAATTTACAGTAAGTCCCCAGAGGAGTTCCCACATTTAGCATGTACCTCTCTAAATAACAGATGATTTTAAATATAGACCCCATCCCGTGTCCTGCTGTTGCTGTGCAGTGTTAGTCAGTACTGTGGGGGGTCTCTTTCCCTGTGGACCTGTGCAGGGCCCACTCGGTGCTGAGTTTTAGGAGAGACAAGCAGTGTGAGCTGCCCAGGGTGCAAAGGGCTGACTGGATCAAGGGCTGATAGTGCCTTTTCCTGGTCCAGTTGTCCCCTTGTCACCATTCATGGGAGGAGAAGTTGCTCCTGCAGCCCTGTTTCAGTGCACCATCGTTTTTGGGGGAAGCTGCCTTTGGCATATGCCTGTAAGATGGGCTGTTCTGCACCTACCTGTTGGTTAGCGAGTCAAATAGGAGAGTGTGAGAAACTGTGTAGCTACAGCTGCTCTGCCCAGGACAGTGTGCAGGCAGAGGAGCTGTGGGCATCCTTCCAGCTGTCCCAGCATCAGTAAATACAATTGCTCTCACTTTCCATTGATAGACATCAAAAAGCAATTAAGAATCAAGCTCTTCAAATTGATAGGTCTCCTGAATTTGAAACATTTTTCATTATTTGGCTGGTATCACTGCCTAGATTAGATTATTTTTTAAAAGAGAAGATTAAAATAAACAGTATTTATGGTTTTATTATTTGAATAACTAAGAAGCTTCAGCTTTATTTTTACTTCACAGAGGACCAGAAGATGTTTTTAATGATATGTTTTACTCACATAGGACCTTTCATCCAAGAATCTCAAACTGCTTTTCAAATAATTAATTAATCCTTGTACCTTTCCATGAGACAGTTATTATCTCTGATGTTCCAGATGGGTAAGCAAAGTCACAAAGACATCAAGGCACAAACTGTTTTCCAAATATTAATTAACTAATTCTCTCAGCACTCTGTGAGACTGTTACTATCTCTGCCACTACCAATGGGTAAACCAAGGCACAAATCTGCGAGTAACTCACCCGAGGCTGTGCAGGTGAGTCAGGAGCAGGACTGAGAATAGCTATGAGCGGTCTCTGAGCTCATTGTTTCCAGCAAGTCCTACCCCATATTCCTGACAATGAGCAGCACATTCCCTGGTGTGAAGCACAGCTGAAACCAGCTGCTTTATGAAAATATCTCTGGTCTGTCTTCATCCATTGGAGATCATGTTTGCCCACATCAGTCTGCAGTTTCTTTTGAACTTGTTGCGGGTGGTGGAAGCCAGAGTAACTGTGAGGAGAAATGTTTGGTTTAAAGGCCCTGGGGAGCTTTGAGATGCTCTGGTGGTGGGGCTGTCCAGCAGCATGCAGTGGCTCTAGAGCTCATCCCTGTGCCCAGCCTGTGTGCCGTCCTTCGGCCAGCACAGCCGCAGGCTCAGCCAGGCACAGGGTGCCACTGCAGGGCACCAGGTGTAATAACCTGAGCTGCTGAACCTGTGTGTGTGTCCTGCCCCGTTTACCCTCCTCCTCCTTTGGCACATGGCAGTGGGGTGTCTTTAAGGCTCTGTGCAAGAGAATGTGGAGGAGTGTGGGAACCCTGTGGGCCAGGGCCCCTCAGCAGCCAAACTCACCTTGTCCCTTGCACAGTCCATCAGCTCAGGCTTGGTGTGTGTTTATCCCATGGACAAGAGCTTTCTGTCCTCCCCAGCAGGAAGAGCAAAAGGCAGGAAGCTGGAGTCAGTCTCTGCCCCCAGGAAGGGTCCAGCTGTAGGATTCTCTGCACAGGCACCTGAACTCTCACCACAAGCACATCCTAGCTGAGCTATTTCAAACATGGGCTTGGCCCCATCTAATGCAGTCTCATTTCCACATGAAAGGGCTGGAGAAATATGAAGCCAGCTCATCTGTATTGATAAAAATTTGCCATTACTTTCCCCCAGTTACCTAAGCTTTCTGTGTATGTTAATCACAATGCAAAAACCTGGAAGATGGGGTGCATCTCAGCTGTCTTCTGGGAGTGGGGTTTTGGGTTTTTTTTTTTTGGTTGGTTGTCCCTTTTCCCTAAACTTCCTTTGTCCAGTTCCACAATGCTGGAGTGTGATTGCTCTCTCTCCTTTTCAGTTTGAATGCCTCACTCTTCATCCCCCAGCTCTGATGCAAGTGCTCAGGTGCCGAGTTTGCCAAAGCTGGCACAAGCACCCCATGCTCGTCTAGACACAGTCTAACTGTGGCACTAATGCCAGGCTTCCACAGGCTGAGCTCGGCGTTCGTCAGAGCTCTGCCCACAGTCAGCACTTTGATCTTTATCCTTGAAAACCACAGCCATTGACAAAGGCAAAATGAATTTCTGACTTTGAAAGACTTTGATGGCATTCCCCTGTTTTGGTTTGCATTTTGTTGGTTTTTTTTTTTCCTCTTCTCCATTGCTCTTCCAGCTGAACTACATCATAAAATTTCTGATTACAGTTGCAGCACCAGCACCAGAGAGAGGTCCAGGTTATGCTATCTTGCTTTCTGCTAGTTTAAAATCTGAAAGGAAACCCTGGGACACTTCTGAGACAGTCTGCCAGTGAGTGAAATGTAAACCATAATGTGAATAGGAGATAGAGGCCCCTCAGGATCTGGTCTTGTGCCTTCTTTAAAAAAACAACCAAAACAAAATAGTCCTGAATAAGGCCAAGTGTAAAGAGCAGGAGAGAATGAGAACTATTTGGTGTTAGATGTCTAGCTGGAAATCTGCAACTTGCCAAGCACTGCTATTTGCCTCCATGTAGCACTGGCTGAGCTGAGGCAAGGGCCTTCTATCACACATTGTACAGAAATGCAGTAAGAGTGCCCTGCCTGGAGGTGCTCATCAAGACATAAACATGGTGAGCAAATCCAGTGTTGCTGCTCCATCTTCTCAGTGGGAAGGATCACACAGGGCACCTGAATTCACTGAAGGGCTCCAGGTGCTGTCATGGCAGTGATCCCATCAAGGTTGTCAAAGATAACATCTCTGCTGGCAAGCTGTTGGCTCCAAATTGGCAGCTGTGCTGTCACACAGAACTGGACAGTGGTGCCTCATGTGTGCAACCATTTCTGACACTTCTCCTGCTCTGAGTTGCAGGGTTTGGCTCACTGAGGGGAAGTGCTGCACATCCCTGAGCAGCTCTCTCTGCTAGAAAAATGTCAGCCACTTTGAGCCAGACTTTTCATGAGGTTATAAAAGCCAACTGTGAGATGTCTTATCCCTCTGAATTTACTGGAGGAAGCACTTTACATGAAGGACCTTCAGTGAGGTACTTCCACCAACCTGAATGAATTTTAATGGAAGCAAAGGATCGGGGGTCCTTCCACTGGGCCTGGAATGAGAACAGGGATTGAAAGAACTGGAGATTAATACCATGGACAGTGCAAAAGAGGGAGGCTTTAATTAAGGGATATGGACAGTGTTTATTTGCATATCTGTAAAAATCTTCCAGGAACTGGGCATGAAATCCAGGTTTGCTGGGGTCAACGGGATTTTTGCCACAGATGGCTGGGTGGGCCCAGCTCTTTCCCTAAACACCTGCATGGAAAAGTCCAGACACCTTAAGTGATGGCAGTGACTGCAAGCACCAACAGGGATGGCCAATCCCAAAGGCAGAACATCCCAGAGCAGATTTTGGGGTGTCCAGCTTCTGGTGAGGAGACCCCATTTGTCAAAATGGACTTTGTTAAACAAACAAGTGAAAACCAGCTCTGCCTTCAAGGTGACTGGCTCCCAGCTGGAGCTGGCTGAAAACTTTCCTTTTGTTATATGTAAATATCACATATACACAGACACTGTTGGCAAGGAAAAACCTTATAGAGGTGGTATGTCTGTTTGAGATAGAAGGCTGTTTACATTCTATGTGTATAAACTCACATAGATATATATTCCTAATATCTTTAAAAAAATTTCTTTTCCTGAACACTTTACTAGTTGATTCACAGATAACAAATGTTGAGACAATATGTTAAATAGAAATGTTGACAGTTTCCCATGGAGAGTTTTCTGCAGCCTTGGAGAAGCTGTACTCAACATTTGTTTTGAAATTCAAAGGAATTTGATTAACATTTTGCTGTTGCCCATTGCTGAGTACTCCGACTTGAGCTGGGACTGGAGGAGCACTGGATGAGTAAAGCTCTTCTCTTATTTACAGCCTCATTGAAACAATGAAGTAACAAGAAACTCCTTGGAGAGCAATGGATCACGGCACTTGTCAAGATCATTTCCAAATCAAAGATGAGTTCCAAGGAGCAGCAAGGGTATAATTTTGGAACCAATCAAGACAATGGCAAAAATCCCAATTTCTGCACAATATTCTTAATGGAGCCTCTGAAATTTTGGAGCTCCACATATTATATATTATAGATTATATTGTGACTTAAAGGTTCTGCCCAAATTCAGCATCTGTGAGCCTTACAGAGGTATGACCCTAAAATGGAGTGATGAAAAGCGTCAGCCTACTTTAAAAACAAATACCACACTTATAATGAGGCCAAAGGGAGAATGAAGAATTCAATACTTAATACTGACACCTGCCACTTGCAAAATATCTCCACCACTAGAAACAAATATCTGGGAGAGTTTGGAAAAGTTTGGTCACTCATTTGTTCCTCCTTAGTTTCCATTTCAGTCACTGGTCTATCTGTCCAATGACAGCACTGACATTGCTAAATGTCATGAAGTGAAGCTGCTGGAGTTGCTCCATGTGCTGCTCCCAGGTAAGATGGCAACAGGAACAGCTATAATTCTTACCAAAAAAACCAAGGCAAAAGAATATTTGCTAATGTTTTTGGATATAGTTGTTAGGTCCCAGGCACAGAGATTAGTCAGAGTACCCATAAATATCACTGTCACTGAAACTCTGATTTCCAAGTTCTTTGCTCCCAACGCCCACTGGCTTTGAAAACCCAGCTGAGCTCTGGATGCTGTGCTGGGAAAACCCTCTGAGATTGCCCAGTTCTTGGTCCCCACCAGACCATTTCAGGAGGAGTGGCAAGAAGTACATCCATGTGGTGCATGTCCCAGTAGGAAAATGCCCCCATTGTAAATCCTGCAGCACAGGTGACCCCTTGAGTTCCATTCCCAATGTCATAGCTTCCAGTGGCATCATTCGGAAGGGATCAGCCCCATGGTGATAGAGCAGATGTGGAGCCTGGAAAAACACCCAGTATCATACATGCTCAGGTCAGTTTTCTCTCTTCTCTGCATGACTCTGCTAGGAACTAGAGTCCTGTTCCTAATAAATATGGCAGTTCTGACTGTCATTTAAGAAAATTCAGTTTCCTAGAGAAACATTGGACAAAAGAACCAATCCAAGATATTTATCACTTCACTTCACTTGCTATGTTAATGCAAACAAAAACATTGCATGCTGCAATAAATCCATTACAGAGTCTTATCAGAACAAACTGATATTCCCATGGGGCCAATTTCAAGCTGGAAGAGTTCGGGTTGGTTTTTGCTGTTAATATTCTTTCTTAATGGAGAAGGCATTTTTCAATTGAATGGAAAAGTTCACCTCCAAAAATGTCCAGTTTCATTGAAAGATTTAGAGGTTTCAACAAGAAAAAACGAAGACCAGCAATTCAATGATTGCCTGAGTGAGAGATTTCTTCAGTATTCCCCCTCTCTCCATCACCCCAAAAAAGTCAAAGAGTAAAATATTAACTGAAAGAACCAAATCCATCCATGTCATCAATGTTTTTCATGGAGGAGAGCCATAGTCCCTGCCTACCTCCATCATTTACTTTGCAATAATGATATGTTTATGTGTTAACCCCAAAATTAGCTCAGCTGAGCCAGGAATGCCCACAACAAGTCTCTGAGGGTCATATTTGTACCTGCAGAGCAGGACTGGGTGCAGTCACACACAGGCAAGGCCAGTCCATGAGAGAGAGTCCCTTGAATTTGCAGAAGCAGAGCTCAGCAAAGCCAGGCTGAATGGCACCATTTAAGCCTCAAAGGAGAGCCCAAGTGCCAGCCAGCACAAGGAGATAAGGAACACCCTGGAGAAGGGCACAAAGGTGGCACTGATGAGCAGCACTTGGCTTTGCTCCCCCAGGGGTCACAGCTGGGTCCTCTATTAAATTTTTTTAAACACAGCAGTATTGAGAATTATACAAAGTTACTCACTAGTATTTGACAGTCCTGGCATCAGCAAAAACAGTCAAAGGCTCTGTTATCTTCTTTTATAAGCTGGAGAGTTTGGCTCTGAGGACACAAAGGTCCAGCAGAGCATGTGGGGAGTATCACTTGTGTAAGTAAAGTGGTACCTTTGTCTTTCTGAAGGTGCATCCTGGGCTTAGCTACAAGAGCCTCCATCTGGAAATATCAGTGACTGGTAAAAATGTGTCTATTCTTAATTTTTTAAAAATTATCTATTATACTGGAAGGAGAAATTATTTTCATTACCAGTATCCTTTTGGAGCTGAAGTTCCTGTGTGCACATGCAGTATTCAGTTCATCACACTAAATCATCAGTGTGGCAAAGTCGTTCCCAGTCATTGCTGTTTATTTTCAGTGTCCCATCCTATCAGCTCAAATTGAGTTGGGATGAGGTAAACAAGAACAGGCAGTTTTTAAGGTTGCACCAAGTAGAAGGTAAGAAAATATAATAAGTTTTATTTCATGCCTTCTTGCCAATTGCTAGAAATGTGCAGTCCATATGAATGCATATAACAAGGAGGGAATGTTGGGAAAACCAATAAAGATTTTGTGGTCTTAACTATAATGAATGTAGTTTGATATAGAGTCTGTTTTTCACTGCATGGCAAAATGAATCATAAAATGCTGGACCTTGAAACTCCTGCATTTTTTAACACTAGCCTGGGGACAGTTTACAGTGTAATGAATTGTAATTAACCCACCTTCAAAATCTTTTATGAGTATTTTGCCAATTAGCTTCGCATGCTTGCTAATGACTCATGGCCAGCGCATGTCTTTACAGAGCAGGGTTTACAGCGCACACCAGCCCGGGAAGGCAGCAGAGGGACACAGGATGGGGAGGGAGATGCAGGTAAGACCCAACCAGTCCTAGCATTCAAAGAGCCTTTGCTGTTGTCCCAGCCCCAAAATAACTGCAATAATGTATAGCGACGTCAAAAGGCTTTGGTTTCCGAAGGATTGCGAGGAATGCAGAGGGCTCAAGTCCTGACATCTGTTGTTACTTAGTACTAACATATATAATGCTGCTAATTGCTGAGCCATCTTTGTTTTCCTTACTTAGCACTAGGGTTAGAATTATTTTATTTTTGTGGTTCATGGCTTCCTGCCACTTGCAACACAAAGTCCACTCTAAAGAAAATAAAACAACTACCAGGCTGCCTACTAACAGTGTGTAGAGGGCTGGGGCTGCCTCATCCCCCTCTTCTGTTTTAGGTGGTGTTTTGGTTGCTTTTTGAATTTTTTTTTTTAGTTAAGAAGAGACAGCAGAGCTGGGACCTGACCAGTGTCACAGCAAAAGGCCACATGGTCCAATATCCCATCTCCCAGTATCCCATTCCCCAGGATAGCCAGAAGGTGATGCAGGCAATGCAGAATCAATCCTTCCCCTGCTGTACCCTCCTCGCTCCAGGCAATCCGTGGTTTATGGACTTCCCGAAGCAGAGGCTGCCTCCAGACCAATGTGTTTTAACAGCCACCCATGGATCTATCCTCCTCAAATGTTTTTGATCCCTTTCTCAAGCCATTTATAACTTTTGGCCTCCACAACATCCTGTGGCAATGAGTCCCACGATTTAATTATGCTTTGTATGAAAAAGTACTTCCTTCTGTTGGTTTAAACCTTCTTGTGTGACAACACCACCAGGTCCCTCTAATTCTTAGGAGAACCAGTGAACAGCCAGTTCCTATTTGCTTTCTTCTGTGTCTGTCATGATTTGACAGACCTTTACTGAACTTCCTGCTTCTGTCACCCCCTTCCACCCTGAAGGCTCCTCATCTGCTTGTTTTTTCATCTCTGTGGAGGTTGTTGCCCATCTCTTCTCATCCTGAATGCTTTCCTTCCCGTGCTTTCCAGTTCAGCCCCACTCTTCTGGAGTTCCATGGCCAGAAAACACACTGCCATGGAGATGCAGTTTCACCGAGGAGTGCTGTAATGATTTTTTCTGATTTGTTCCTGCCTCTTTGCCAGCTCATCCCTAACATGATTGTTGTCTCTTCTGATGGTTTTTAAATTATATTTGCAGAGGCCTCCCAGCTCTCTTTGCTCAATGTTATTTTTAGGACTCATCTGTGTGGAAGTACAGTGAGGGTGAGTGTTCTGCACGTGCTCTGCCTTTGTTGACACTGCCCTGCATCAGCCATTTCACTGCCCAGCCAGTCAGGATCATGAACACTTTCAGCAGTGCTTTGTGGCCAGATTTGCATCATCTGCAAAATTTCTCTTCTCTCTGTTCATCCTTTTCACCAGACTACTTATTATTTATGAATATGTATGAACACTATCAAATTAGTACTTTAACAACAACTCAGTTTTAAGTAATGCATTAAACCTCTCTCACACAAAGACGTGTGGCAGACACCAGCCAAGGCCTTGAGGGGACCCACCAGTGACCTTCAGTGACTGTGAGGATTCAGAGATTTATACCCATCCTCCAAAAAGACAGCTTTTAACTCCTTATAACCGCAGGAAAGAATTTTCTTTTCTCACCTCTTATCATGAAGCCTTGTTGCAGGCAGTTTTTAGGTATTTGTGTTTACTGGCACGATTCTCTGAACTCCTCTGAGCATATTATCAATATTGAGTGGGTAAGCAGGAGAAATCAGTGATAAGAAGGCCCATCTGGTGTGTCAAATATTTCATTCCCCAGGCAGGGATATGTCATTCATCAGCTTATTATTTTTAATAACTCGCAGTCTGTCCCTGTTAGTTGTGCAAGCCATGGAACACAGGTTGGTAAGAAAGACAGCTACATAGTGCCTTTTGTTGCCAGATGCAGAATCACTTCTGTTTACAGGTGAACTGCACACCTTTGGCACTGAATTCTTGAAGTTCACCAGCCAAACCCACAGAATCTGTCCTGAATGCCCTATTGCAGGAGAGCTGAGAGGGGGACTTCGTATGGTGTGCCTGGAAAATACCCACTGCTGCTCTCAGCTGCCCTCCTGTCATGGAATTCTCAGCTACACTGGAAGTGAGTTCACCTGAAACTGCCCTGCTTGCAGTTTCGGCCTACTCTGACTGAAGAGATCTTTCCCTTTGCTGTACTGTGGTACAGATCCAGTTCTCCTGGAGGCTTAGCCCTCATGGCAGTGCGAAACTCCACAGGGCAGTTAGCATTGCCAGGCCATTTCCTTGTGCCACAAAATGTCACCTCTTCTCTGTTACCCCATGTCATTCTCACTTCCCTGTCAGTCGGCTGCCCCAGGGTTTGGCAGGAAGGGGCAAACTTGTGATAAACTTCACCTGAGAATCAACTTATGCCTCATCCTTGAAAGCTGTGTGTTTGGGAAGCATCCCTGAGCATGGTGACTCAGGTCTGCCCTGGCTCTGTTGTGGTGCCACATGGAGTTACCAGGAGTTTCTGAGTGTTCTCTGGGTGTTGCTCCATGCACCACTTTGCACCTGGAGAACCTGTTCTCTGGACATGCAGATAATCCACTGCAGAATTGTGTCACCAACATGACCCTGGTGCTTGCAGAGAGCCTCAGTGGAAGGGCAGCCGAGATTTACTGCAGAAATTGTACAATTCTTGCTGTGACTCTTCAGAGTTAAGCACTATGTTTGGACCACAACTTTTTACAAAGAAAAACTGCAATATCTGCATATTTCCAACCACACTGATCCTGCTGTAGTGACCTCAATTGCAATCCCAAATCTTCAACCTGATTTTCCTCTTCTTAGTTCAGCAGGAACTTTTCCTGTACTGTGCAGGACTGGACCATCTGTGTATATCCAGGTCATGGAAAAACATTATTCCTGTACTAAATGAGATCAGTATGTCCCCAGTGTAGAGGGACTGCATTTACAGTCCCAAACAATTCCGTATACTTCCACTTTTCCTCACTGGGGCCTAATCCTGAATCAGGGAATGGTGGCATTAAATTCAATCAGGGCAGGTTTATTATATGTGTTATTTTAGGTGATTTAACACGTCACAAAAATGTGTTGAATCTCTTTTTCTTTTTTAAGAGCAAAATAAAACATATGGTTATGTAATCAATGGGAATCACTAGACACCTACACAGGAGAGCTGCAAGCATGGAAATACTCAGATACATATTTGAAGCAACACCACAGGTTTTTTTGGGTGGGATCCTTTGCCCTGCTGCACTATGTCTGGACAAATAATTTGGATGTTGACCACTCAGGTAATGTAATCCAAAATCCTGTTGCCTGTGTTGCAAACAGAAGAGGAGGAGAGAACATTTCATTCCTGTCTTAGGCGGAGCAGAGCACAGCTGTGGTGTTTCATTGTGGGCAACACCACTGCTATAACCCAGCAGAGCATTGGTGGGGGGTGTGAACTGAAATTATTGCTCTTCTGCCAAAGAGCTGAGGCAGAATGAGTTATTTTTTACTTTTTTTTTTTCTTCTCATTGACAGCAAAACATAAAAGCAATCAGTGTTCCTGCAGTGTAGTAGGGACTGCACAGGTGACATCAGCACCCTGCCATGCTGGGAGCTGTTAGTTCTGTGCACAGAAAGGGAGGTCTAACATGGCTGGGTGGGAAGTGATGGAGGGACTTCCAGACTGTCCAGCTGAATTTTCCTGTTCTGCTGCTGTGCCTTGCACCAGCTGCAGGACAGTGACCTCAGCACTGAAGCCAATCCAGGTGTGCTGGAGATGGGATAATGCAACAATTATCACACATCCTATCACAGAATCACTGAGGTTTGAAAGACCTCTGAAATCATTGAGCCAACCTTGATCACCACCCTGTCATCCAGACAGTGGCACTGAGTGCCACATTCAGTAATTTCTTGAACAACTCTGAGGATGCTGACTGCACCACCTCCCTGGGCAGCCCATTGCAATGTTTACCAACCTTGCCACTGAAGAAATTCCTCCTAATGTCCAGCCTGAACCTATAAAAACTCTCAGGACAGATCCAATCCCATCACTGATTAGCATCTCTCTTTATCTTCTTTAGCACTTAGTGTCTAATACCTGGTGGAAATTTGAAAGGCTGGAAGTGTCCACTGCACCCTTGAGTAAAATGCCATCAATTTTGCAACAGACCAATTCATGCATTTTTCTGTAAATTCCACAGTGCCTCTTTGTTTAAATGCTTGCTCCTTGTTCAGGATTATTCACTAAAGTATTTTATTCTTGACACCACCCACAGTTCAAAAAAGAACTTTTCTCCATGTTGAGGAGCTGTACCTGAAGCCAGTCCTCAGGCTGGGGTGGCTCAGTGGCTTCTCTTGGATCAGTAACACTCAACTAAGGACAGGTGTTTTGGGAGGGTCTTTTTGGCTACCTGCATTCTTTTGAGCTAAGCATTCATTTCTTAGCAGAAACATAATTTTTATATAATATTTTTCCCCTGAAAAACAGATTTTCTGATGTCCTTTCCAAACAGTAGCTGGTAACCTGGCTCTAATTCCAGCCTAAGCCCCTCTATGGCATCTATTACCAGTCTTGCACCACTGCACCCCTTTGCCTAAAGAGTTCTTTCATTCTTTAGACAGAGACAGAGAGCTACATCATAATCTAAGTTATAGCACTACCAAGCAACCCAGGGACTTCTGCCAACTTGGAAACAAGATATGAACTAAAGAGTTTCTATTTTTGCATTAAAATGGAAACAGGTGGGAAAGATGCGTGGAACTTATCAAGCCACATAAATACTTTTTTTCATGTTAAAATTTGAATGGAATGGAAATTACAATCTTCCAGTGTTGCTGCAGAGCAGCAATATTGAGTTTCTCCTTACTCAGCCTTTAGCAGTAAGGAACCAGGTGCAGTGGAGCTGGAGTTCTGGAATTTGCTTCCTAACCCCCTCTAACTCTCTCCTAGGTCTGCCCTATTTTGAATTATTGCTCCACCTGGCAAAGGGGATGTTACTGGCTCTGGAGAGAAGAGTCAAGTCTTGCAATAGTTTTTTTATAGATTGCTAACTGGAGAATAAGAACAGGAATGAACTGCTAGATGGCAGGAATCAGTGGTTTTCCCTTTTCCTACCTAATTTATGGCAGTGAACCTCTGGTCCCACACTGAGTTAGGTGCTTTGACTCAGCTCAGGTATTTGCTCTGTGTCAGCACCGAGCCAGTGTGTGGTAGAGAGACCAGAGCCACACCGAAGCTCTGCCTATTGAACCAGACCCCTCCCAGCCCCTTCCTACTTCCACGGCAGAACAAAACCTGAGGGAGGTGCCCCAGCTGAGGTGGAGCGTGTTCCTAGGAGGACTTACTAAAGTAAAGCCTACATCCAAAATAATTTTTAAAATTATGACATAGTATAAATGAGACAGACTTTACCAAAACACTTGGTTATCCATGCCCAGGGGGTAGGAGAAGCTGCAGCACTGGTTGGACAAATAAGTGACCAAATGGATGAACAGACAATCTAACAGACTCCTGGCTGCTTCACTCACCCTTAATTAACAGTTTCCAGTAAATAGCCCCAGCTCTGTCATTATTTTAGAGCAGGAAGGTATTGATCCAGTACTGCAAATGTTGCCATCAGCCCAGCCACAGACTTAACCCATGTGAAATCCTACTGGAATCAAATGGATTTATCAAACTGCATCTGTCCAGCTCAGCAAAGAGCCTGTGACCATGATCATAAGCCTTTCTGTAGTGGTGTGTTTTTGGGTTTTAATCAGGTTTTCCCTAGGTTAGAGTTGTGTCCCTCATTGGTTCAGAGTCCCTCTGCAGCCCTGCCCTGGTATCTGGTACATTCCAGGAGAGCTGTTGTGTGATTGGCCAGGTTCCCAGTTTCTCCCACCCTATCCTATGTCCGCTGTCTGCGCCCCTCCCCTTTCCCCACCCCCATTTAAAAGGAGCTGCTCTGCACCCAGGACCCCACTTTTGTGGGAACCTCGGCTCCAGAAACAATAAACCGAGTTTCTACCCACAAAAGTCCTCCCTTTGTCCTTCGTCACTGCCACGCTTCAGCCAGGGCTGAGACTCACGGGACCAAGAGAGGTACGGAGAAGTACTCTTAAAGCTGGACTAGGGCAAGAGCTAACTGGGTGGAACGAAAGGTTCCAAGAGCTGCACCTAGCACCCGGCTTTACCTTTCCGGTAAAATGTCCTGCACGGCCTATTCCATGGGAATATGCAATGTCTGCAGTGCTCTGTCGCACAGGCACCAGGGCAGCCTGCTACTGGCAGTAAGCTCCAAGTCTAAATGAGCTTAAAAGGGGGTTCAAACACTTCTCCTGTTGTCAACTGCTATTTTAATTTGAACTAAGAACAGCTTTCTGTTATGTTAAGGTTTGGAGGGTTGGCCAGTAATATACATATGTATTTAATTATTTTTTTTACCATTTTATGCTTACTGGTTGTTTCTTGGTTTGCAACAGAATCTGGAATCCAAAGAGCAAAGTATCTGCAAAAGCTCTATGGCTTCAAGGTCTTTGAACTCCCCGACACCAGGAGGAGATGAAAAGCTCCCAAGACAGGCTGTTCTCCTGAGGCTCTCAGCCCAATTTCCAGGAACTTGAGTAGGTCAGGTGCATTCAGGGGGTTAGATCTTCCTCTATCTAGGGAGGAAGGTATAATTCAGTACAATTCAACTATGCAACTAAACCATTTGACGTTTGTCTGTCAGTTGTCTAGACACATGTTTCAAAAGGGAATAAAATAAAAGGAAGAAAAATACCCTGTCTGGGAATTCTTGCCCAGTGACTTGCACAGCCCAAGAAGTTGGTAATTCTCCTCAACTGAATAAACATCGGGGGCAGTCTGAGAGCAATTTGGCTCCAGAACAAATATTGTTACTGAATTCTTTGCACCTGCAATGGCCAGGGAAAGGATAATACACCCTCTCCATGTCTTCCTATGCCAGGCTTTGGAAAGCAGACAGGAAGCATCTCCCATCTGCCACAGCACGGAGGTCTGTGTGGGCAGGGCTTCAGGTGAGACTCTGCTGGAATAATCACATCCCAAAGGGAAGTGTGGGTGTCAGCCTCTCAGACACGAGTTACTGGTGGCCTCCTTGAGGGATTCAAGGACCAAGCAATTGGGAAGAAGAAATGAGCTGTAGGTAATGGTCTTGCCTTGTAGCACCTCAGGCACATGAACACAGCGATGGCTGATGCTTCTGTGTGCGCATAAATTTGAGTTCAACAGCACCACAGCTGCTCAGCTAACAGGGCCTCAAGACAGATAAAAATAGGGCATAAATTGTATTTTAAAGTGTTTCTGCTGTAAAAGAACTTTTTCCCTGGATGAATCCTAGGCAGAAATATATTTGTCTAATACAGAGATTTTGTGTCTCACTTGGAATTTAATTCAGTCCTGTGTCACAAGTTACTGGGTTTATGCTGCTCTTTGAGGATATTTGACTGTATTTCCCTTAATTTTTAGTAAATCTAGTGAAATTGCTGTGGTTCTGTCTTGTATGGAGAACTTTTCAAGTTATTTGCATTTATCAAAAGCACAGAAAAAATGGGCAAACTCTGTGTTCCACTGGAATGGTTTCTCCACAGTACATAAACTGTTGCATCCCAATTTGCCACCCTGCATTGCACTACCTGTAGAATTCAGTCATTTAGTCCTGTACAAACCCCAATAATTTGCCTTTTAAATATATAATAAATACATTATGCATTTATTTATTGCATAAAGCACATGTAGTGCAACAGGCTGGTGTTGAGATGGCTTTGCTCACTCATAGCCCCAAATTCCTGCGCAGTAGCAACAAGGGTGGGAAGTTTTATGCTGTGAGGTACTCACTGCCTTAGGAGGATATTTTTGAATTTTGTTTTTAAATTATACCTACCAACATATGCACAGGGTCCTTGCTTTTATTCATCTCAGCATCCACAATCTCTGTATCGTCTGGTAGATCTAAGAACAGGTGATGACAAAACAACTTGAGCTGAGAAAAAATGGTGGGTAAAGAGGAGAAAAGATGTGAAGACAGGGATCAGATTATTAGGAGAAAACAAAAAAGAGACAGCACTGAATTATAGAGCCTAAATTCAAAAGAATTATGCCACTTTCAGTTAGCTAAGTAGCTGTAAAGACTACCAAATATTCCTTATGATTCTTAAGCATATTAACAGATAATTATTAATATCTGTCCATGAAAATTAACCCTCATAAGAATGCAATTTAATCACTGCAAATTCAGACTGGCAGAAAAAGCACTCTGAGCTTTGTATCACTTGACTGAGCTTAGCAAATGAAAACACAGGAGATTTGGTTGATCCTCCACAAAGCTTTTGGGATGTGACATGATCAGAAAGGAGCAGGACAGTCTCGTGATTAGGTTTTGATTGCAAGATAGTGCTGAGTGCTAAACTGGACTCGTGAGCTGTGCTGCTTCCGAGCCCTGCTGTGCAGGGAAATGAGACCCTGGGATGAGCACAATCCCTCTTTGCCTGTTTTGTCCATTTGGACAGGGAGCAGGATGTGCCCTGGCAATGTATGAATGTGGTTCCTGCAGCAGCACACACCTGACTCAGGAATGAACCTGAACAAAACCTGGCATTTTCTGCCCAAACAAGGGAAGGTGGCCTACAAAACCCAATGTGTCAGAAAGTATTCTGCTCCTCTCACCACGCTGACAGAGCCCGTCACTTCACCCACCTGGTACCCCCAGCCATTCATTCCTGCTGAAGGCATTCCCACAGAGGCACTGGGAATAGCTGGAACATCCCAAGCTCCCTGATGGAGCAGCCCTGTTAGCAGAGCCTCTGTTAGATCCAGCCCAGACTTCCCCACAGTACCACATCATAAAACCATCGTGCATCTGGCCCAAATTTAAGGCACAGTTAGCAGAATTGATACAAGAAAGAAACCAAGGACTAAATTAGTATCCCACAAGGTTGTATGGAGTTTTTTTCCACGTCCCAGATGAAGTGAGGAGCCATGCAGAGAAGTCCTGCATCCGCCTCTGAACCCTTCCCAAACACTCTCTAGGTTTTACACTCTTTCCAGCAACTTCATTACCTGCCCTTTTTTGTTGTTGTTGTTGCCAGGAGAGGTTAACAAAATTACCGAGGGATGAAACATTCTTGAAACATTCTTTCTGGCTCATCAAACAGGATTAGCGGGTGAAGTACACTGGGTAATGCACACCTAAAGAGAGGGGCGGTGGGGCTGCACCATCACCTCGTCCTCTTCAGGGAGTCCCCACAGAATGCGGAGTGTGCACACACGTGGCTCAGTGGGTTTGGAGGGGAGGGAGAGGGGTAAACCCCCCAAGCGCTGCTACTGAGGGCTGCCTGAGTGCTGGGGTTGCTGTGTGCTTGACCCGGGCTGCTGTGAGCATGGCACACACTGGGAAATCCTCCCCAACACCTGTCCCCGTGGGCCTGCCCTGCTGCAAAAGGGCCAGGTGAGCCAGCAGGGCAGATCTCCATGTCTTGGGAAAGCTCAGCTCTCCCTGACCCTTCCTCTCCTTGCTGGGGAAGTCTGTGCTTCTTGGCGGCACAAAGATGTGACGACCCGGTGGTTCTAACCCCCAGCAGAGGATGGCCTGCTCTGCCTTTCCCTATGAAAAGCAGTGTTTCCAGCTTCCCACCAGAGAAACACTCTTCCCACCAAATTTTTTTTCAATAAACTGCGCAAGTTATCAGGACCCTCCACATCTGACTTTGCACAGCACCTTTGCTCTTCCAACAACCTTATCTGCATCACTAGCAGGTGCCAGTGTTCCCAGGGTGTAAGCTTGTTTCCTCCTTTTGTCTTTGCTTTTGATCTGTCACAACCAGCGGGTTACAAAATAAAGCTCTGCACGTCCCTTGACAATTGTACTTATTAAGATAAGTGACCAAAACATTTATGGTCATTGCAATTTAAAACTTTTTTGTTGCAGTCTTGAGTATCTTCTAAAAATAGAAATGAAAATGATTGGGAAGCACAAATGTTTTATAGATTATATGTGTGTCTTCTAGAGGTAGTAGCCAGCTAAGCAGAAGGTAAGGGGAAAAAAGCAGAAATTAAAATCTAGGTCAGAACAAATGTTGGACAAGAGCCAATGCTGTCAACTCCCAGGCATCCCTCAAGAGAAAGAATGAAAGGGAGCAAAAAGGAATTCTTTTTCTTTTAGAGGAGGAATAGTGGCCTTTGCAAACATCCTATACTATGGAGAAAAAGACATTTCAGAAATGCTATTGCTCCATTCCATCTGCTTCTAGGACAGCCATTACTGGCCATTAATATTACAGATGCTTTGTTACTTGTGCTGCTGACTTGTGCTCGTGTTGCCCTGCCCCTCCTTCAATCCCATCCTCACCTCTGGTTTGCTGCTCCCCAGTCTCTCCTGCTCTAAATACAAAACACCAAGCCCTTTGGTCTGCTCAGTCCCTACAAAAGCAAAACAACCCCCTGCCTTTCCTCCAGAGCAGCCGCACTCAGGTGTTCCCATGCACGGGTGGGCACCAGCAGCAGGACCTGTTTGCACTCCCTGTGCTCCTCTCTCAATCTTTAATAAGCCATGGGTACAAGAGCCAGTTTTCCCCAGATCCCAAGCCTTTGGGTGCTGCAGATTTCACACCAGTTAACCCCACCAAAGAGGGAAAACGAGCCCTGCAGGTACTGCAGGAGGCAGGACCCCATGCTGGCTCTGGGAAGGTGCAGGGATCGGAGCAAGCCGAGGCACAGCCTCTGCCATGCCCACGCCTCTGCCTGCAGCTGGAGCATCTGGTGCTCCAGGGCTGGCTGTCCCCATGAGGAGACAGTAGCACTGTCAGACACTGAGCACTGAGGTTCATGCTTTGCTGAAGTCACAGCCTTAGGCTATGTTTTTTTCAAAAGCAGTAGCATTATTTTAAAAGCTTCACTTTCAGAAGTAAAGTAAGCACTTAAATAGTAAGTCTTGTGGGTTCACAGTGAGGTTTACACCCTTAACTGCCTTAAGTTACCCCTGGAATAGTCTCCAGGCTCCCACCATTTCACTGCTTCTCTGACTGAGCTACCAGGTCTTCAGAACAGGGACTCTCACTCCATAAGATAGGGGTTTAATATCCATGCCTAAATCACTGGCTTGTTTGGGTGCCAAGATGTCCAAAATAATGGTTGGTCTTTTTGTTGTGGGGCTGACTCTGCATTCCTCGTAGAGTCAAAGCTCCCCTCACTTCTGAAAGGTGCAAAGAAAAGCACCCCACCATCTTGTCGCCAAATCATTCTCCATGGTAGATTTGATTTGAAACTCACAAAATACCAGGATTTATGAGGAACTGGCCGCAATGTGATCATAAGAACATACCAACACTGTAGTTCCCCACCCTTTGATCTTGGCA
Source organism: Irena cyanogastra (assembly GCA_013397155.1). Classification (NCBI taxonomy): domain Eukaryota; kingdom Metazoa; phylum Chordata; class Aves; order Passeriformes; family Irenidae; genus Irena; species Irena cyanogastra. The sequence goes on along the minus strand of VWZV01014120.1, from coordinate 308,139 downwards.
CTTTAATGATTAATTAGTGCTAAAGTACTGGAAAAATATCTCACTTGAGGCAGTTTAAAGCTTCTCTTTGTATAGATACAAACTATGACTCACATGAAAGGATAACCCAGAACTGCAAGGGGGTGAGATTAACGCAGAAGCCTCTGGTCACATGCAGATGTTTGCCCAACTGGACAAATGGGAGAATCTCCTCAGCTTTAGAGACTGTTTCCATTGAACTGCCTACATTTTCCATCACTTGCACTGCAAGAAACTCTGTCAACATGGAGGGAAATCCATCCCATAGAAAGAGACACATGTTCAAGGAGGTGTGAGCTTTAAAGAAGCATCATATTCTATGGCAATTTGCAGAAAATATTCCTCACGGGCGGTGGTTGGAGAGAAGCCATTTTTCCCTTCCTCTGTCACAACTGTGCATTTAAATACTTTCAGATATGCTCCAAGGTGTAAGTCCCACTGCCACCAGTGCTCAGGACAAAGCATGACATGGGAGGGAAGTCTTTTCTTGCGTAATCCTGCAGAGTTTACAAGTACTGCACCAGAAATCAGGTGCTGACCTTACGAATCACAGCCCTGCCTCTCACCCTTCTTCTCCGGCCATCTGTCCCTGTGCATGCAACCACTCAGAGACACAGGACAGGACAAGAGCACTCAGCTTAATCAGAAATGGCTGAAGTGCCTCCACAGCCAAAACCCACTGCAGTGTGGAGACCCCAGAACCGAAGTTGTCTGTAACTTTTCTTCTCCCTGAGACCTATAGGCCAAGCCCCCCAGTACTGGGGTGCCTCCAGGCTGGATTTCCACCTCTGCCTGCTGGTGGGAGCAGCCACAGCTTCCCACTGTGCACAGAGGGACCTGTGTGCAGAGCTGTACATGGCCTGACAAACCATGAGATCCTGCCAAAATAAAGTAAGTAAAGCCCTTTTCTTTACCCTGATTCCAGCTGAGTGCTGCAAACACTTTCTGATTTATGTCAGGTTTGCAGCACTGCACATGGAACCTGCTGCTTGCAGCCTGCAAGGGCAGTTGACTTTGTTCTGGGACAAATTTCAAGAAAAGTTTGCTTGGGGTCTCTTTTCTGTATGGGAACTCTCAAATGAAGTGTTTGACTTGGACCCACCAGAGCAACAAAGACGGTTTGCTGAAGATGCCAAAACACCAGTTTTAGTTTGGATCTCTTGCACTTCCCTCACTGCCAGGCTCTGGGCCCTCAGAATAGGGCATCATCCATTATGGCACAGTGAAGTTAGGATTTATTTCTCCATGCATTCAATATTTCCATCTATAGCATGAGATAACCTTGAATTGATTTGCTTTGAGACCATCTCATCAAAGACACCCTCGAAGCACAGATCATTAGTGTTTTATTGTCAGTAAGTAGGTTTTAATATTCACTAGCAGAGCTACTGGAAGTGCTCTTGGTGGAACCTGAAAGGCAGAAGCATTGGCTGGACTTTGTATTCCTTACAAGAACTGAGGTTGAGCTCAAGTCCAGTGGAAACGCACCTGAAGTGAAGCACAGCCTGGTCAGGTAACAGACAGGCAATGCCAAAGGGATTGTGACATACCCACACCACAAGAAACAGGGAAATTATTTTCTGGATTTGACATCCAAACCCACTTGGCCTCAGAGGAATTCCACACAATCCCCAAATTGAATCAAAATCTGAGGTGGGAATACAGAGTTCCTAGCCTATGTAATGACAGCTCTCTGCTCCCAGTGCTTTGATCCTCTCTGAGATAAAGCCGAAAGGAAAAGTTGATATAAATAGCATTAGCTAGGAAGCTCCAGCTGGGAGGATTTCTGAGCATTCAACATTAGTTGTGCTGTGAAGTTTGGAGGCCACAAGGAGGTCCTCTTCCTTCAAAACAAGACATTTGCCTGGAAGAGATGGAAACCCAAGGGCAAGCAACTGATCTCAGCCAAGCACAGTCATTGCTTGGACACTGGATTCCCACATTAGCAGGAATGTCAGACACCAGGCTTGTGCACAGAAATATAGGGATAAGAAAGGGAGAATCTATCTGCTTCTGTCTGTCTGTCTGTCTCTATTCTTTCTCTTCTTCTCCTCCCTCAATTCCATCTAGGACTAAAGACATTATCCCTCCAAACAACCTGTCAGAAACTAGACTATTACAGGGTAAAAATTTCAGCCTGAATGATGAGAAAGACTCTTAAATAAAAGTCCAGGAATAAATATTTGAAGATCCTTATTATTACATACACAACAGCAGCTGCTTTCCTCCTAAACTTGAATGAAAATTGCAGGATGGAAAATACAATTCACAGATGAATAAGTAGCAGTTGTCCTGCAATGAAAATGAGCAAAGGAGGGAGCGCAGTGAATCATGGAGTTGTGCACAACTTTGGCTGGTGGCTTTGGTATCTCTCTCACCACGGACAGGGAGCTCACAGACAGCCTAAAGAAGCTACAGAAGAAAGCACCTCCACACCTGATTAACAAGTAATAGAAGATTCCTGTGCAGAGCAGGGTGAGGGACACCAGGAAAGGCAAGTGGAGCACAGGGAGGTGCAGGGTGTGCTCACCTTTCCTGACAGATCACAGCTGCTTGCCATCCTCAGGAGAGGCCATCACCTTGATCCACTTTAATCTCTTCTGGCTACAAAGAGCTGAAGGGCCAGGAGCTGGCCTTTGGAACAGGGCTGTGGATAGAGCCCAGCATCAGCCCTATTGCTTGTCTTGTGCTCTTCCAAGCTATCAACTCCCATCTCTCTGTGGCAGCTCCTTCATCGCCTATGATCTGAGTTTTGGGTCTGGAGTGACACTCTTAAGTCTTGGCAGATTCCTCATGCCTCTGGATGTCAAAGAGGACACCTCTGCAGGTCTGGGATCCATACTGGAAACTGGTCACTGCTTGTAAGATATGAGTGCTTTGCCCTAATAATTAGCAGTGCATTTAGAGCTGGAGAAAACAGACAACACTTCTGAACTCAGCTCTTAGCACTGTTTACCCCTTAGGATATCTAGTAATGTTTCCTTCCAGGACTAACTGCTGGGAGATATCCACACATCTGCCTGGCTTGCAAGGATGTCAGGAGAAAAGCTCTCAACAAAGACTTGTATCTTACATCACACCTTGATGCAGGGAGCCCCAGGGCTTCAGCATACCTTTGTGAGGCATACCTTTGCACATTCCTAAATCGAGGGCTCTCTCTTCACAGGAACACCCCATCCTCCAGCACCAATACACTTAATCCACAGCCCCATGGGCAGAATTTCCCACCACCCACAATTCCTGGGTGATGCAGTGAATTCAGTTTATAGCCAGATACACTGCTGGCTACCAACTAATTACCCAGCAGCAAAAGCCGTGGAGTAAGAGTCAAAGAGACATTTCCCAGTGCCAAGTTCCCCAACTCTTCCTTCATCTCACTCCCTCTCTGTGCAGAAAAAGAAAACTAAAAAGAGATGGCATGCTCAGCACATTGAAGTGCTTTGAGACTCATCTGAGTAATCCACTCATTATTTTTCTTTTCCTAGCTCAATAAACCGAGATCTGCCAGTATTTCAAGACACAAAATGCAACAGGGAGTCTTTAGTACCTGAGGATCCATATTCTGTAGGTGTTCTTGTGCATTTCCCCATAACAATTCCAATGGAATAGTCCCCCTTTTTTGTCCTGATTATCTTTGAGAGATTTATCAGACCAATCCAGACTGGTTTTGTAAATTTGAGTGCATATTGGTGATGCAGCTAGCTTTTCAGTTGGACACAATTTTTGGAAGGAGGAGATTCCATTTTCATGTATTTCTCTATGGCTTATTCCAAAAAAGAAAGCCAACTCCTGCCCTGTTTTGGACAGGTGAAGGAGAAAAATGGACGTAATGGACATATACCAAAACACGTGCTGCAGAACCAGGCTCAATTTTGCCTGGCAGGAGGCCTTGATGTGTCTGAAAAAACAGAAGACCCCAAGCCCCAGCAAGAGCAAAGGCAGGAAAACTCAAACCCCAGTGTGAAGGGCAAGAGGTGAACAGGAGCCCTGCTGGCCTGTCCTGCCTCTATGCTGAACTCCTCGTGGGCTGATGCTGGCTGGGAGGAGTGTGTTGCCCCGGGCTGTGGCAGCCAGACTGGTTTGGTGACTGCTGCATTTGCTTTCCCTGGCCCCCCACACTCCGGGTGCTGCCCCTCATAATCCTAATCTGTCCCCATGGTGCAGTGCCCTGTCCTGCGTTCCTGCACAACAGCACAAGCAGCTCCTGGGTTTTCCTTATGATCAAGAGGAGGAAGATGATCCTGTGGCTGCAGGGAAGGATTAGAGGTTGGAATCTGTGCCCTATTTCGGGCTATGCTCTTGGGCAAATTTAATTATCTATGCTTTCCGTAGTTCCTTGTAAAGAAACTTTACACTTGGAGATGAGGACATTATCCCACTTCCTCCTCTCTCTGAATTAAATATCTGTCAATTCTTTGCAAGATGCAAAGGGACCAAAATCCCACACAAACACGCCTGCAGATAATTTTCAATGGATTTTATACCTAGAGGGTCCCACTGAAATGCAAATATTGGGCCCTTCCCAATGAAACAAGTTTCTGTACCACAGATAACCTAAGCTAAAGGAAGTAGAATAGTCCATATGGAAATAACTTTCCCATTTAAAACATTATTAAAATTAGTACCTTTCAGTGTACCTGGAAAGGAATTGTCTATGGCAAAGCCAGAGGGAAGTGCCTCTTGGAGCCATCTCTCTGTGCTGTCTCAAGGTCTTGTGAGCACTGAAGAGACACCAGCAGGGCCATCACCTGCCCTGAGCTGGCAGAGAAGATGGGGGGCCTCAAGCACCACAGGTGAGGGGATCCATCCCAGCTGCCACAGCTCTGTCAGAGGTAAAAGCCAGTCCTGCTGGAACTGCTTCATCCCTCCGCGAATGCCAGGCAGCTGCTGGATGTGGCAGGCACCCAAATAGGAAAGTCTCAGAAATAAAAGAATCTGCTGGACAGTCTCCTGCTATCAAAGCTGTGTCAGAAAACTGGATTTGTGTGTGTGTTTTCCTAAAGACACAAAGCCCCTACACGCTGAAGAGTCCAGCCAACAAAATTACTTTTGGTTCAACTTCTTCTAGGAAGCGTGTGGGGCACTGACCCCAGTATCTCAAAGCAAAGTCATGACTCTTCTGCAAAATCTGTGATCATTTTTTCCAGCCAGTGTCCCATTTCAGCAATGGAAAATCACTGTCTAAAGGTGCAATTACCATTTTTCATCAGTGTAACAACAGACATGGTTGCAGCTCATTTAATTAAGAAGCCTAATTTCCCTCAATCATCTGTTAAGGCATCACATAGGTGTTTCATTTCAGAGTGCCTTGGTACATGAGGCTCTAAGCCTAAAAGCTAATTTTTAACTTAACCTAATAATGTTAGTAATAATGACCTGTGATTACTGTCCTGTGAATCAGAACCTATGATACTTAAAATAATTAGCATCAAAGCCTAACTAGTACCTTGATAAACTCATTATTAGCCCTAAAGCCTCAGCAGTGAATTGAACTTTAAAATGAATGTGTGGGCTTTCCCCTAACACACACTGGAGGCAGAATTTTAACAAATTTAATTTGGAAATGTAGTTAAAGTTTTGATCACCAGTCTTTTCTTGGAGGAAGAAACTGTGGTATTAGCACAATGTACAATTTGATTAAAGAACAATTTTCTATTTTATGTGGTCCTTGCTGTGTTCGGAGCACCCATTTTCCCCCAGCTAGGGAATTGCTCCAGGAATTACTACACTGACCCAAACCTGTGGCCATTGAAGCCCATTAAGCTCTCAGGGACACCTCTGGGGGGCTTCTGAGGATGACAGAAACCAGCTGGCTTAGGGAAAGGAAGCTGGTTAAAGCTTCATACAGGAGACTCCTCAGTGCCTTTCCACCTCAAGAGAAAATAATTTCCTCACAGTTTTTTCCTCTCTTTTTGACAGTCAGCCTTTCCTCCGAGGTCAGACAGAGACTCAGCTGTCCTCTGTCTCTGGAAAGGAGATGTTCCTCAGGAGGTGGCTGTCACTCCTGGTTAAGTGAAGGAGTAAGAAGAGAGGATCAGAGCCCAGGGACTAGCTCCCCTCTAACAGCTGCAGGAGAAACAAAAACATTTTCCAAAACACAGTCAACAGCAAAGAAGGAGACAGAAGGGCTTTGAAGTGTAGCTCTCCCTCTCGGATAAAGTAGGAAGAGATGGGATTACAGCAAGTGCCTGTGAGCAGCCAGTTATTATGGCTAGGAAAGTGGGATGGCTTGAAGGAGGTCAGGAGCCCTCAGCAGAGTGTGGCTTCTCCCAGGACCCTGCAGCTTGCCCGTGATCATCTCAATTTGTGCCTCACCTATTCCTGACAAGAGCAGTTCCCAGCTGATGCCCCACCACAAGAGAGGGGTTTGGAGGCCACACCTGACAGAGCTGACCCAGGCTGGTGGCTGCAGCATCCAGGGCACCAACCCCAGCTGGGAACCAGACACAAACCAGAGGTGAAAGCTGCTGAAATGGCAGGAATCACTCATCCTGTATGTGTGCCACAGAGAGGAACAACCAGAACACCAGACCCTGAGCAATAAACAATATTTCAGGCATTACGAACATGCGGGAGAGCTCAGCTGATGAAAGATTTGTAGTTGTTATTAATATCTGTTGAGCCCAAGCTGAGACCTGAAGCTCAGTCTGCACTTGAACCTTCTCCAGGTGCTCAGGTTTCCTGATGCAGATCTGCCTGACAAAACAACAACAACAACAAAGGCCTGAAAACATGCTGTTGATTTGGAGAAGAATTTCCTCCACGCATCCAGGAAAGTTCAGAGAAGAAATTGCTCACCTGGGATGCATAGCTGTTAATACCTTCTCACAAGCTTTCCCACCCACAGAACAAAAAGCAAAAACCTGTTGGCTTTGGGGTATAAACTGAATTAGAAACAGGGAAGGGGAGGGAAACCTACCAAGTACCCACAAGGAGTTTGGCTAAAGAACTATGATGCTTCTGAACATTTGACTTGATATACTCCCACAGAAAATGAGAGGGAGGCCAAAACCTAAACATTCAATTGCTTTTAAAAATGCTACTTTAAGCCTTTAAGTCAGTTTGGGAGATTGTCCAAATTTTGCCGTGATGCAATAAAAACAAATAAAAAATTCCCAATACTAGTCACATTGGAAGTCAGACATCCTAAATGTCCGCTTTCTTTTATTTATCCCATCTGCCACATTATCACAGCCCCCTAACATGAGCGAGTCTAAGACCAGTCGTGGTCAGTATCTAAAAAGGTGAAAAGGATCCTTAAGAAAACAAAAATTTCTGGATGTAAAAAGCTAAAGGTCCTGCAGATCATTCCCACTTTGTTAGGACACAGCATTGCTATGGGAGATTCTCGCTGTAAAAAGCTCCCTGAACTCACTTGTGTTCACGGAAGATCCTAGAGGAGGTTTTATAGGATTATGAGCATTTTAGCCAATATTCACCCTGGACAATTAAAACTTTATTTTGTTTCTATTATTAATTACATTAATTACTGTCAGGGTCCAGGGCTTTCAGCCCAAGCCTCATGCACAGCCTGACTGCTCCGAGGTTTCCTTGTCTCCAGAGCTATCTTCTGCAAAGCCTCTTGGTCAAGCAGACCCTCCACCTTCCTCACTACCAGGTGGAGTTTGGAGCAGTTCTCCTGCCCTTGCAAGTCAGCCAGCAGAGAGTTTGCAGCTCCCTGCAGGGCTCCAAAACCTCCTGCGAGGGTGGAGCAGGAACAGGCTCCCGCAGTTCCCCAGCCAGCTGTCAGGAGGGATGAGCAGCACCAAGAGTGGCAGAGTCGGGCAGCCATGCCAGCCCCTAGGGAGAATGGATGCTCAGAGGTGAAAGGGAAGGGAAGGGAAGGGAAGGGAAG